>PVHP010026952.1:0-24317 GCA_004024765.1 Zapus hudsonius | reverse complement strand
GGGGTTGGTTACCATTCCAGAGCTCGCTGGGATTCTCGATGAAGATCGATGGCATTCTGTGGTTTCTTCAGCAACAGGATTTCGTCTCAGGCCTGGGGAGGGTGTTCAAGAGCCTTGACAGAATTCTGTCTTGTTTTTGGAACCTCTTGGGTCACTTTGGTCAACAGCTCAGTGAGGGAAGGGACCGGTGACTGGGACCGGGGGCTTTCAGACTGCTCAAATATTCACAGACTTAAACATTCTCCCCTGCTATTCATGACCCCTCTTGCCAGTTGACGCCCACTATTTACTCTTTAGGTTACAGTATGCTCGTGAGGATTTTATGTTTTTGAATCTAATTTGGATTGGCCTCCTGCTTAAGCCATTTCCCTCCCCCCTTCCCATACCCCTCATTCCTAACATCTCACTTCTTTTTATAAGTTAAATAATACATAATGCTTATCAGTCACATATTTTTTAAAAATTTAAAAATATATTTATGACAGAGAGAGAGGCAGATAGAAAGTGAGGGGGAGAGAGAGAATGGGCATGCCAGGATCTCTAGACACTGTAAACAAGCTCCAGATGCATGCACCATCTTGTGAATCTGGCTTTATGTGGGTACTGGGGAATTGAACCCAGGTCTTTAGGCATTGCAGACACCTGCCTTAACCACTGAGCAATCTCTTCAGCCTAGCCACATATTTTTAAAAAACATTTTTATTGTTCATAAATATTGACTCCTAAATGTATTTGTTAGTGGCTATGAGTAAATAAGCTTCATTTATGATAATGTATAAGTTAATAAAAGGATGTAGTAGATGATATGTAGTAAATGTTTATGTATTGCATTTGTGGGACCTAGAACCGTGGTGTAGACAACACAGGTTTGCAATGTATCTTGACTTATTTTGTACATTATGTCATTAAAAAACATAAGAATAAAAGCTGAGGAAAGTTTGAGAATAAACTGGTTCCCAAATTAAATTTTTAATATAAATTGACGTGGATGACAATTAATTGTAAAATCTACATTACAAAATTCTTTTAGGTTAAGAACTTGTTAGGAGCCATAGGATTGTTTTACACTATGCTGTTATAGAAATTTACCAATATTCTATTTCTAAACTTAAAAAATTATTGCTTTTTAGTCGATTTTATATTTTCATATATCTGTTAATTTAAGGCTATCCATGACAAACCAGTTTTATTTCTAACTTTTCAATTTTCCATAAAAGCATTGTCTGATAGGTGACTCACAAGAATTTGAAAGCATTCCATATGATGTCAATCTATGTTTTCATTGCTAACTCTGTCACCCCTTGTTTGTTGGGCTGGACACTAGGAGCTTTTCTGTGTTCATCTTTGCTGTATTACATCTTACTCAAAGGACTGTCTCTTGTTCTCTCTGATGGCTTCCAGAGGCTAGCTTTCAGGATAATTGAAATGGCTCTTTCTGGCATCCTTCCCTGTGTTCAGCCCTCATAAATTCTGCCCACAAAACAAGTTGTCAAGAACACTTTAATACTATAGAATTAACGTTCATATGTAAAGATGACTATAATTAGATAGATGTGAATGAGCTCCAAAAAAGAAACAAAAAAACTGCAGAATTGGCAAATGGGGAAAACGTGTGTTCCGAATGTGTTGTCAGACACTTGGAGAGTGTGGAGAGAATCTGCGTTTCTTAGACCAGTAGTTTAGTGGTCTGGAAGGACTGCAGAAGGGCTGGAATTTGTGAAGAGGTACAAGATGCCAGGCCAAAGACATGCCTAGCATCTGGGCTAGGCTCCCATGGCTGAGCAGCTTACATGTTTCACAAACTGTACAAGTCACTGATTGTTACGTCACATTGCGCAATGTGGCTCTACCCAAGAAGCTTTGCTAGAATACATTAGGATGATAATTTAAGATTTTTCTCACTCTGTGAAATAACTCAAATTACATGGTGCAACATGGCCTCTCCCGAGTGATTAAAAATCACTGACTTAAGATATTTAAAATGTCAGAAACGTATATCCTTAATAAGATTGGGAGTCAGCCACGCTTTAGGGAGTACCATAGGTCTTCATCTAAGTAGCCCTTGGAGAGTATGTGTGTTGTGACTTGATTTCTCTCATTATAAAATAAATCTAAAATGACTGATGCATTCAGATATCCAGAGAAGACTGAACCAGATATGTAACAATCATGTTTGCAAATTTCTTTCTTCTGATTCTTCAGTGCATATCTGGCATTTAATGTTTAAACATTTGTACTGAAGGATTGTTCCTAGTATTGCAGTTCTTAATGCCTTGCAGATGGGTGTATGCAGGGAGGGGCAGTGAACCACGCTGGACTGGGGAATGGTGGATTCCCATGATAGAATAGTATTGGTAGAAATGGGGAACATGGGACCTGATAGGTCAGGTTTACATGGGTAGCACTTAGACATTTGGCAAATAAATTTTATCACAACCCTCTCAAGGGATAGGAAAGAAGTGACAGAACTGCCGCCATCATTGAACTATCTTATTGAATATTTTTATATTAATATAAAAGTCATTGACAGGGTAAAGAGGGAGCTCAGCAGTTAAGTGCACTTCCTACCCAAGCCTGAAATTGCCAGGTTTCGAATCTCCAGAACCCATGTAAACATCTGAACGTGGCTTTGTGCACCAGAAATCACAGTCTCTCAAAGGGCAACAGACCAGGAATTCACCTGGGCTCTCAAGAACAAGCTCTGATATCAGTAAGAGATTCTGGTTCAAACAAGAATGAGCCAAAGAACATGGGAGCATTCTGACATTCTAGAAGCTCTGATCATTGCTGCCAAGTGCCTGCCCCACACTGAAGGCAAGCACATGGGGTCTGCTAGGGCACATACTTGTGTATACACCCCCCCACACCACACCACATTACATACACACATATGCAAATGGGAAAAAAGGCACTAACTTTGCTGAACTCTACTGAGTAGTTTGCACAGTGTAATAGCAAGCTTCGCCATCCTACTTTAAAATTATCTCAGTTTGAGAGTTTAATGAAATACATGAGTAAATGTTTCTTTTTTGGGAATGGGTGATTTAGTTTAATATATAAAAATTAAAGTTGTTACTTTGCTATCTAAAAATTTTCCTGGTCTGGTAAATCATAAATGAAAACTAAATTGAAAAACAAAACTATGGACATGTGAGAAATTTTTTAACTTGAACATCAAGAAGGAAAAGAACTTTGAAATCACTTTTGTAACTTTGCAACTACATCAGCATGAATTACCTCTGCCTTCCTGAGTATGAGTGAGTAACGTTGTCTTATGATGAAAATCCAAAAAAATGTGAAATGACAGAAGTTAAGCAAATGGAAATGAAGTCAGTATATGCCCTCTTTAGTTGAGCATAAAGAGATACACAGTGTTCTTAGTAGGAAGTACCCATTTAGCAAGTACTGAGTATTTAAGATTGTCAGTTTCTGGACATGTTTCTGGACATCTGCATGATTCAAACTTAATATAGCAGGTTTTATGCATGCATATGGATACCTGTGTGTGAGAGTGATCCACACACATACAGGAAAGAGAGTGTTGGGAGCAAGTATAAAAATCCACAGTTGGGTATAGCACAAAATTAAAGTACCCACATGCATGTGATTAGCTGTTTTCTCATAGGAAAAACTAGAATCCATTTTTTTTTAAGAATCCATTTTTTAAACCTGGAAAATGTTGTGAAAACATTACATATATGCCAAGATTACTTTGATTTTATAATATGACATTGGAGAAAGGTTTAGATCCTGTTCTGATGGTCAGAGTAGATGGTTGATATCATGTGCTAAGAATAGGCATTTTACAATACCCAACATTTGGAAATCTGCCATGTTAATTGTAATTGTTGAAAATGAACAGAAATTTTCATATACTATGAGGTGTAAAACTTCAAAACCATAGAGTATAGGAATGTATTTTCTGGTAAGACAGCTCTATATGTATTATTTCGAGCTGAGACTAAGTTATCTAGTTATTATCTGAATGAGCAGGTAATGGGGAAATTCTTACATAAATGAGTATAAGGATTAATGCTTTCCTTATATTTATAATGGGCATTTTTAATATTTGTGATGATCCATAGTACATTGATTCCCATGCTGTAATAAAATAAGTTATCACTTTTCACTGCAATTAAAGTATATATGTGCTAATGAAAACCTACAATGAGATTAAAATAAAATGGAATTGTTATGTTATAATAAGAATGCCTTCTTTTTGATTGTAGGTATGAAATTGTAGGGAGAAAAATCTGATGGTACATATTTTCTGTACTTTGCCTTTTATATTTAGTCTTAATCTTTGTGCTGTTAACATCAGAAGAAAGGGTTTGGTGTCAGGATGGTGATGGCACATCCTCTAGGTAGCCAAAATCATATGTCCATGAAGACAAAATTCAGACTCAACATTATTCACCATACCCAATCATAAACTATCTACAAAAATGTAAATTAAGCCAAAGTTATTACTTTGTGAAATTAGAACTGATGTCTGAAGAGAATGTATAAAAATAATAATTTTTAACGTATCAAACTATAAAGTTACACAAGTTCTTAAGGTGTACATAAATATAATGAATATCTAATGAACATGTTAAAGAAAATTTTTACCCACATATAGTTACAAATAGTATCTAATTGTGATTTGTGTTTTTATTTTTATTTTTTTGAGGTAGGGTGTTGTTCTAGCCCAGGCTGACCTAGAATTCACTTGTAGTCTCAGGGTCGCCTTGAACTCATGGAGATCCTCCTACCTCTGCCTCCTGGGTGCTGGGATTAAAGGCATGCATCTCAAAGAGGAGAATTATCTGTATGTATCAACCTGGTCATAAAAAGATGCAATATCAAGGGGAAAATGTCAGGTAAAAGTATGTATTATAGAATTCAGGGAATGGAGCTCTCACACTGATTGAGTGATTGCCCTGTGACAGGTTGCCTGCCAGGCATTTTATATACATTGTATAAGTAAAGAACACAGGAAGAGTGATGTCTAAAAGCCAGAAAATCTAAACTAGTTTAACTGCATCAGTACAGGTCCACAGGCTTTGTCCTACTTACAGGGGTCACTTTCTACCTGTAAGTATTGCTATAACTGCTAAATCAAGTCCAAGATAGATGTGTGAGCAGTGACGATAGCACTGTGAGCTGATCTGGGAATCTTAAACCAATGCCCAAGGGTAAAGCAGGAGTGCAGCCTTTGGGGAGCAGACCATAGTGTTTGAGCAAAATGGTGTTTCTCTGATTATACGGACATCAGACCATCTCAGTGATACCCTATTTTCTTTCTATTACCCAGTCAAAATCTGTGTCAGCATGTTTTTCTTTAAAGTCCTCTTTATCAGTGAAGAGCGAGAATCTAAAATAGACAAGTAGTGTTGCTAAAAGTGGAAGGTAGAGTGTTGTGGCTCAGGGCAGATGAGCGAGATAGATGTGTGTGAGGCAGTACACCTGGGTTGTCACAGAGGCCTCAGCTCCTCCATCGATCTTTGTCTCCTATCCAGATATTTAGTGTCTATATTATATGCTCTGGATGGTGACCAAACTAGATGTGAATATATAATGGCCTATAGCTAATTTTTCTTTAACAATTTAGAAAACATTTTATTGGTATCTTTATTATCCATAATTAGATACATTGTATGAGCAAGTCTTATGATGCTACCCCCATTTCCCTTCTCCCTGTCCCCAATCCATTGGGGGCCTTCCTCATTGGGCATACTGGATCAGTCCATGGAGTAGGAGGTTATGAATTGTACAAGAGGTAGCCAGTTATCCCCCCACCACTTTGTGTGTTGTTGCTGAGGTGTACAGTGTCTGTGGATATTCTCCCCTGCCATGGTAAAGGCCATGGATTGAGTTTAGCTGGAAGTGAATAAAAATTTGGTAGAGTGCCTATGTTTCTGAAGTTTGGGGTTTTGAGCTCTTTATGACAATGCACATGGTTTTCTAGCTGAATGTAAAGTTTCTGCACATTTTTGCGGAGGAATTCATAGAAGAATTTAATAAGAATGTGTCACATAATAGATACTGTGGAATTAAAAAGTGTCCATATAAGTTATTTCCTTCCATCATGACACAGGTATCCATTTGGGCAATGCCTGGTGCATTAAAAAAAATAGACACAAACTTGCAAGCGGCTCTCAAAGTTGGTTGCTTTTATAAAAGGTCTTTACCTTGATTATAGATCTTTTAGTAACTATTATTTGTGCATATATTTTATGTTTATTTTTTATCTATGTCTCAAAGTTGAATTCAAGGCCTCTATCATAAGAGGAAATTACAAAGCTGGGTGTGGTGGTGCACGTCTTTAATCCCAGCACTCGGGAGGCAGAGGTAGGAGGATCGCCTTGAGTTCAAGGCCACCCTGAGACTACATAGTGAATTCCAGGTCAGCCTGGACTAGAGCGAGATCCTACCTTGAAAAACCAAAAAAAAAAATTTAAAAAAAGAGGAAATCACCACTGAACTCTGCATATTTTCTAGAAGTATTTAATTGCAACAGGTGTTTTATTTTTATTTTAGGCAGTAAATATCTTAGCTAGTCTTTTCCTGTGAAAATACCTCTGATGAAAGTAAAAGTCCAACCTTGCCTTGCCATTGTCCCTATAACTCTGTGAAAGAATGTCAGCTGAGGATTCTTAATATGTGTTACATGAACAGTTAATACTTCATGAGAAAGAAACAGTTATATGTTCAGATAGAGTATACAAAGAATGCTGACCCTTAAAATTTGATATATAAAATATATAAAATACTCAACACAGATATTTTTCTGTTGATGGACAAATGAAAGAAACAGGAGTACAGCTCCCGTTTAAAACAAAATAAGACCAGAGAGTTAGATAATTAAGAGAAAGATAGGGGAAATTAAAGAAGAATCTATAAATACCATGGTTCTTCTTAAACCAAGTGTTTAATCCATAAAAAATGTCATTCTTCCCCTTGTTTCTCTTTTACTACTTGAACTCCCTGAGAAACCTCCACAACTCTTCACCTCTGACAGCTTCTTAATGCCTGTGTGTTCTCCTGAGGCTACTACCTCAGATAGAAGTGTCCCTAAGGTCAGTCTTCTCTACTTCCCATGGACTCTATATAGGTAGGCTTCAGTTCTGTGGGCTTCCTGAGCAGAAGTTGCCTGCATTCATGCCATTTAATAGAACTCTCTACAATGTTAAGAAATGGTCTATGTGAAAGGATCACAATGAAAAAAAATGTGTTGAGTAATATGATCTCACATATATGGAGAATTTAAAGAGTTGATCCCATAGAAGTCAGGAATAGAACAGTAGTCACCCCAGGCAGGAGGGGACAGTGAGGAGGCTGGAGGGGGCAGTGAGGAGGCTGGTGGGGGCAGTGAGGAGGCTGGAAGGGGACACAAGGAGGCTGGCCAATGGCTCCAGTGTTACATTTAGATAGAATGACTATAGATAATAATAATAAATATTTCAAAATACCTGGAAAGTATTTTAAATGTTTCACTGGAAAGAAAAGTTTTAGGTGATAGATATGCTAATTTGCCCCAATTTTATCATTGTGCAACATTTAGAAAACATCACATTTTACCCCATTAATGTAGACAGTTATCACCATTTGTCTGAAATCAAATAGAGCTTTAAATGAAGTAAAATAGAACATTTCTTTAGTCCTAGCATATACTTTTTAGGTGCTTACTGACTGCAGGTACCACGTGCACACAAAATTGGACAGTGAGGCTTCAAGAGAACTCTTGCTCTTGGGGCCAAGGGCCATAGCATGCTCAGAGAGGGCTGAGGAGGGTTGCACATGAAGGTGGAACTCCGTGAGTACCGACCAGAGTCAGCATGTGTCAGGCGACAATGAGTGATGGTGGGGCCCTGAGTGTTGCAGAGACAGACCTGGGTTTGACATTCTCTTCTGATGGGTTTCTGTGGGACTATAGGCTGTCAAGTCACTTCTTTCAATTTTTATTTCTTTACTTGCAGACTGGACATGCCTCCTTCTCATTGTTAATGGAATTTCATTGAGATGATAAATAGAGGCCAGCCCAGGGCCCTATGTATCCTGAACATCTCCTCTATAAACTGGTGAATAGATGCTGTGTGTCCTATGTCAGTTTACATGCCCTCCCACACAACCTAAAATACTAGTTAGCCTGTTCCACTGCAGTGCCAAAGAAAAGAACAACTTGGGAATTGTTGTTACACTATGATTTTTAATGTTATGTATGTGTAACTCTTATATGAAAGAGGAATTGTGTGTGTGAGAACAAATTAATGTTCACACTGTTATACTAGGCAAGCACAGTTTAGCTAACAAAGTGCATGAAAAGCTGTACTTGACCTCAGCTTGTAGATCCAAGCCAGTTACAGTTTTCATTACAGACATTTGTACTTGCTGAAGATCCAAATCCTCTATTCAAAGAATCTCTCCACTTTCTTGGACTCTGCATTCCAGACTGCAAAAGGAGCAGAGATATTTGAATGGGCGTACCTGTGCGTCTTAGAAGAAATTTTTCTGCTTTCTTCCTTGCAATTCAAAGCACAACGGGGCCCTGTGTTTGTAGAATTACTAAGAGAGTCAGGTGGGCTATAGCTTGGCCACACTCTGGGATCATTCATCTGACTTTACAGCCTTAATTTGTTTTTAACCCTTTTAACATAACTTCTGTGCCAAACTGGTCATGAATTTGATAGAGCATCCTTACTGTAGGTTGGTTTAAATGCTCCAAAGACCTTCTGCTGAGGGAAGCCTGATGAATTATTGCAAAAGGAACTCATGTGCATGCATATAGGAGTGGGAGGGCCAAAGAACTGCAAATCCAGACTGGTGGAGTGCTCTGGTTTAAAGCCTGCATGCTTTCCGATGCCTGCTGGGTGGCAAACATCTGAATAGCTTATCCTTAGTTCCCTCCACTACTTAGGTGTATTTTGAAGGGCTTTTTATTTGTTCTGTTTTAGGGGTTTCACTGCAAAGGATTCAGAAAATAGGGTTGAAGTTGGAGCTTCTTCAGAGACCTGGAAAGGTTCCCTTTTAGTTTATTTATCTCACCCTTTCTCTCTCTCTCTCTCTCTGTCTTCTCTCTCTGTCTTCTCTCTCCTCTCTCCTCTCCCTCCTCCCCTCCCCTCAACCCCAAACCCTCCTCAACCTCATTTCCAGAATGTTTTATTTTTGATCCAATCAGGTGATGGCCTCTTCATTTTGGTCCTTCTCTTAAAGTTTTTAGGTCCGGGAATATATTTTTCACAAAGAGTGGGATCACTTTGTGGCTAGTGACAAAAAAGTATACAGACCTAATGAAGTAAAGTAGATGGGAAAAATCTTCAACAGATCCTAGGACACTGTTCTCTTCAAAATAATTACAGTCCAATTATATAAACAATTCTAGGAATTAGTTGACATTCCTTCTGTCAGTACATGAGACACTAGTCAAGCACTGCTTCTGAATAATACTATGATAGCTCTTGATGTTTTTGAGAACTTCAAGGATGTAGAGTTTATGAAACATAATAGTGTGTTCAGGACTCTTCCTCTGTGGATGAGAGGAACAGTCTGGCAAGTGTCAATGGGTACTTCACATTGGATGAGCTGGTTCCTGGAGGCTGTCTTTAGGGCAGTCCTCATCCATCCATCCATTGCCACTCCCTCCATGCGTCCCTCCTTAAAATATTTCATTACATTTGCATTTTCAACATAGAAAAATCTGTATCAATAATTTTTATAGTCATATAAAACATTAAAAATCTAACCAAACTAATTTTAAGGAATTAAGCTAAATCACATACAAATAGATATTACTATCTTATTACTAATGAACAAACCAAGTTATGTTAAATGAACTATTTTTTACTACTATTTTCCTTGCAATTTGTTTCCTTTCTCTGTTTTATTTTCAAAAGTGATAATGACATTTTTAATCATCTGTGAATAAAGCCACATGACTATTCCCATGAGTTACTCAGTCACACATTTCACCTGTCCCTCATACTCAAGATTTTAAATTATTACAGTATGTACTAATAAAAATTTGATGCTTCAGTAAACATATTGATTAGTTGATATATTATTTAAACTATTACAACTGGTAGACATTCCTTCCACATTTCATATCTACTGATTTGCTTCTCAACTGGGGTGAGTGATTAGGAACTTATAGACCAGACACCATGAAAATGCACTAATATTGTGGTGGTTACGAGTTCACAACTTGGAACAGACACTAGGAATGCAGTCAAATGGTCTAGGGACCATCCCTCCAAGCACCTTCATCATGTATCGTGTGGGGGCTTGGGGGATAAGATGATAGCTGGTGGGTGGGTGGACACACACAGAAGTCTTTTGGCAGAATTTCCTCCAACCTTTAGGCAAAACTGTGTCACATAAACCTTTGGCATTATTTATTAAACTTAGGACAAGAAAGACAGGAGAGAGGGTGCCAAAGACAAACAAGGTTCAGGACCCAGTCTTGCTCACTCCTAACCACAGTTGTACTCATTTTTAGAATTTTAATACCTTTATTGATTTCATTCTTTTAAAATAAAGCACGTATCATGTATTTGCATTTATGACTAATAAACAAGTAAAGGTGTCTCAGCCACCTGAGGAAAGAGCCCAGCGTCCGACAGTTGACTGCTTACTATGCACTCTCACCAGTTAACTTCCCTCTTCTCTCTTCTGTGTTAGAATGCACTGCTGTGTAGCTTTGATGTATACGTCTGCATCTGTAGACAAGATGTCATTTTAAATTTTTCTACAGATGGCATCATACAGTATTTTGTTCTTTCCTTAATCTCATTATTTTTTCTTAGATTTATCCATATTGATGTGTATAGTAACATGTCATGACTGTTTCCCTGCTGAGAAATAGTTTGTAGTACTGTAATCCAAACATGTTTAATTTTGTTTTAATCCCACTCTGAGAGATATAGTCATCGTTTGACTCTGTCATAGTTGGATTCTTAGGTTTTTGCTGCCACACTTCTCTTGTACAAGAGTGCTACACAGGTGCAAATGTTTCACTGGGGTAATATATTTAGTCATTTACATGATTTGTTAATAGGTATTTGCTTCTTCAGATACAATGCTGAGTTGTGGTCTAATACACAAATTTTAAACTCTTACCAGTTTTCAGTGCCCAATGTTCTTGTCAACACATGGAAAATACAAGTTTCTGAATTTCTCCTAATCTTGAGTATCAAATGGCATATATGGTTTAAACTACTTGTTTCCCTGATTGCAGCTAAAGCATTTCCTCTCAAGTTTATTGGGCATTTATGTTTCCTCCTGTTTTGAATTCTGCTCTGGACCACTGACCATTTCTCATTGTATTCTGCTTCACAGTTGCCGTCCTCTGTGTATTCCATCTACATACTTTGTAGAAGGACTCTTTTCCTCTGTGTTTTTGATAAAGACCGCCAATTCACTAAATGTCCATTGCCTTGTCAGAAAGGTAGGTAACTTACAAAGACCTCAGCTCATTTTTCATTATAGTATTTAAAAGATATAAGGGATTAAAAGAATCAGAGTATATACTCTTAAAACCATATTCACATAGTTTAATTTTTAATTTTTGATATTTATGACCCCTAAAATTAAGTTCTATCAATAGAGAGTTGAGGGCTATTTACTTTCATATAGAACAAAACTATTATTCACCCACATAAATAATATAATAAAGGTAACTGCTGGAGAATATTGTGAAGCTCTGATTTGAGTCTAATGGTTCTAATTATACATTGGAACATCAAGTCAAGATGAACTACATTGTCAGCGCACAAGACAGTTCTTTGTAAAAATATGAGGTTTGCATTAGTCTAGGAAAAGTACTTTAAACTATACTAGCTATCATAAAGGGTAGAAATGACATGTAAGTATTCTGCAGGTACGAAACCATTCCTGTCACTCAGGGATGTGAATCAGTAATATTTTGCTATTATCCAAGAGGCAGACATGATCTTGGATTGTATTAAGCAGGATGTAGAACTTGAGAGCAATACAATAAGTCAGTCAGTCTCTGTGTTCAACATTCATAACACCCATATTTGAGTCTGATTTTCAGTTCCATATTTTAAATATAAAATTATGAAATTGAAAGTAATAAAAATGTACAAAAATGTCTCTGTGCCGAGAACTGAAAGTATTGTTCTTTGCAGCTAAGAATGTCAGTTTATAGGGTGACATAGAATTAGTTTTGAGTGGCTCCCTTTCTTTAAAAGAATTGGACTGACCTATGCCTGTGGCCTTATGTCTATTTTTTATTGATATCTTTATTATCCAAAATTATATACATTGTATGAGCAAATATTATGTTGGTATCTCCATTTCCCTCCTCCCTGTCCCCAATCCACTGGATATCCTCCTCAGTGCGCATACTGAATCAATCCATGGGGTAGGGGGTTATGGATAGCACAGGAGGCAGCCAAGTCCCCCAGCCCTTTGTGTGTTGTTGCTGAGGGGGGCAGTGTCTCTGTATATTCTCCCCTACCATGGCTCTTACAATCTTTCTGCCCCTCTTCTGCTCAGTTCCCTGAGTCATGGTGGGTGAGTTTTAAGTCTGCTTTATTGTTGAGATCCTAAGAGTGTCTGTCTGTACTTGTGCTTTAGGTTGTGTTGGAAATCATTGGTGTCTGTCTCGTTGACCTATCCTGGGTTGACTGGCTGTGGTGATAGGTCTCTTGCTCATCCCATCACCCTCTCAAATTTTCATTTGGTGCCTACACAATAAGTCTGGGGTGGTTCATCTCTTGCTGGGATGTCAGCCATCCACCTGCAGCTCATTGATGGAGTTGGATTGACCAAGGCTCTCTCACTGCCTTCTGAAAACAACAAACAGAATCTCCATCGGAGAGTGAGATCAGTATAGGTTAAATGAGAACACATTTCTAATTTGGCAAGATTCTATTGGGATTAGCCTCTCTGTAGTTGTCTGGAAATGGGAATTTCCAGGGCAAAATCTTATGGGAACCTTAAGACTATTTTTAAGGTAAACATTTTAGCACTAGAGAAAGGAATACCAATACAGCTAGTAGCTAGTCTACTCCTTTTCAGATCTAGTACATAGTACTCACTCAAAATATATGGCATGATGTCCAACTGTAAAAGACCTTAAAAATAAGAAACATAATTGTCATTCTTCTATCTACAGTGATCCATTTATCTTGAGACATCAGAACCTTCTGAGCATTTTGGAGAATGACCTTGCCCAGGCTGAGTTTCCAGGGAAGAATAGCCTGAGAAGATGTGGGAAGACAGGATAGGAGCCCCTGGATGAAGGCTTGTCTCTGGGAGTACCTAGAAGAGAGCATACTAATTGTAATGGGCAGACTCCATGGGCATGAGGAGTCAGGTGGCAGGCTGGATCATTGAAATAAGATGCTTTGAGCTGGGTCTGTAGACCAAAAAGAGAACTGGTTGCTTTGTTAATTTCCTTATTTATTTATTTATTATTATTATTACGTGTGTGTGTGTGTGTGTGTGTGTGTGAGTGAGTGAGTGAGAGAGAGAGAGAGAGAGAGAGAGAGAGAGAGATATGGATGCATTTGGATGTGCTGTGGTGGTCAGCTGCAGTGGGGGGTTGCTTTTCTACAGTGGCCAGAGCGCCATGAGTCCAGCTACATTGCTTTTTTGCTCCATCTTGTTTTTAGCTAGAATTTACTAATTCCAAAGTGTATAGCTCTGATTATTCTCAGGTTTCTGCTGCCCTTTGGGACTCTGGTGACAAGCACACATGGCCACACCCAGCTGTTACCACTGATTCTCGAGTGTCACTCTGGCAGCCTCAGGCTCCTCAGGCCTTCATTCTTGCGCAGGAAGCACGGAACTACTGAGCCATCTCTCCAGCTCATAGAAATTACCTTTATCTTAATGGCTTAAAAATACAGAATTGTTATACTTCTGCATGTCAGAAACCTGCAGTGGAATTCCATGAGCTGAAATGAAGGTGTCAGTAGGGTTGTTCTCTCTGAACATTAAGAAGGAGTTCTTTGTTGTATTGTCCAGCTCTTGGAGGCTGTTCTTATCCTTTACTTCATGGTTGGCTTCTATCTTCAAAGCTAGCAATAACCAGGAGAGTGTTTGTTTCTTTCCTCCTTCCTTCCCTTTATTTCTTTCTTCTTTGAGCTATTCAGTTTTTGGTTTGTATGTTAGTTTTATTAAGTAGAAACTCTGTATGGACAAATCATGAATTGCTACCATCCTTTCCCTCCTCCCTAACCCATTCCACTGAAGGCCCTCCTCAGTGAGATTGCCTATTCAATGCAGGGTTGTGGGCTATTAGTTGTGAGCACAGCAATCAGCTATTGGGGGGAGCTGGGAGGGCGATGCCTTTGGATATTCCCTCCCATCCCGTGGCTACTATAATCTTTCTGCCCTCTCTTCCACAAAATTCCCTGAGCCTTGGTGGATATGCTTTAAGCCTTCTTTAGTATTGAGCTCTCAGCAGCTTATGGACGTCTGTTTTGGCATGTTTTGAGTATCCTCACAGTGTCTGTCTCTATCACCCTGGTACAGGTTGTCAGGCTGGCCATGGAAATAATACTCTTGTTCCCACTAGTGAACCAGAAGGTGCATACATCTTGTCAGGCTGGTTGCATTCATATCAGTGCTCCCTGCTTGCTCCCGATGTTGTTGGCCATTTTACCCTAGCAGCTCATTTGGGCTAACCATCTGGGAACTGGCTTCCTTCCAGATTTCAGCCAGATCTCTCGATGTTGTGTCAGGAGCATGTGGTGTCTTCAGCAATAGGGGTTATCTTTTACCTCAGGTGGGAAATCATCAATGGCTTTGACAGAAACCTGCCTTGTTTTAGGGACCCTGTAGGTCTCTCAGATCATCAGCTCAGTGTTGATTGTAACTATTTATGGTACTGGGAGTGACAAGTTAGAGCCAATTGTTTTAGGGTTACGCTTCATCACACCTCCAGGGCACCCCTTTCCAGATAATCCCTCCATACTCTCTAATGATGGTGATATTTTTTAGTCTACTGTCCAGGAGGAAGGTCAGAAGAGTGTTTCTTGCACCAATCCCTCTGGCACTGACTTTTCTACATTTTCGCTGAGCCAGTTGTAATTATATTGAACTTACTCTGATGATCCAAGTCAAGCTTGCACCTATAGACCCTTAGTGTAATCATATCTGCAAAATGTCTTTTGCACAATGGTTTTCTAGGGTTTAATCCATTATCCAGTCTACCATAATCAAGAGGCAAAAAGTGAACTGATTTTATTCATGTGATCCTATCAACAAACTGTGATAGCTGAGTATCCAGTCCTTGTGTGAAGTCAGAGATTTGGGGAAAAGACATGATGAAGCCATTCAGGATGGATCAACAAGCAGGGCAGGAAAGGAAAAATACTCACCTGGTATCCTTAAGAGCAAAGAGCTAGGCACATTTCTTTGTTCAAATGGTCTAAAGTGTAACTCTCAATTCAGAACAAACCAGAAGCTTGTCACTGTATTAGATTTGGTTAATAGTTCCCAAGAGCTATAGTTGGAATACAGACTTTCTGCACTGTTCTTGTCCAGGGTCAGTGTTTCATGTGAAGTCCAATTCTCACCTCTATAGTAAATATTCTACTCCTCACAAAGCTTCTGGTGCAATACCAATAGGATGCTTGACCCTAATTGCACATAACAAATGATACGAACATTTGAAATGTGACACTATTACTATCTCACAAGCTTATTCATTTTCACTGCAATTTTAGAAAGCAGGTCAATATTTATGCTTTAGGAAAATATGAAGAGGGTGTGTGAAACAGTCCCAGGCTGGCTTATTCTTCCTCTCCCCCACACCTGAAATGGATGGTAATAGCTGCCTTCTGACTTCCACAGTAGCTGCTGAGGATGTTCCTGGCTCGCTGGAGGTAATTAGAGTTTCTCAGTGCGGGGTTTGCGTGTGCCTCGTGCTACCATGCCTGTGGCTGCAGGATGTGACAAGTGCCCCGCCGTTTCTCAGATTCCACCTTCTCATTTCATAAACATGCATTCACAAGCCTTTAGCATGCTTTGGCTTTTATTATCTGAATTTTTTTATGTTCTTGCAACAAAATGTGCAGCTAGGGAAGGACTTCACTTTGGGAAGATTCGAAAACAAATACACTCAACAAGAGTGTGCAGCCTTCATTAGAGAGTCAGAAATAGAGTTAAATGCTAGAGGTTCTCCAGTAGAGATAGGAAAAGGAGAGATAGAGTTCAGTAGGATAGGCTCCTGATGTTGAGAACCAAACATCACATTTTTGAGTTAATATTTAATTAGAGTTTTTCTTTATGAGGGGAGAGGATATTTAGGATTTGGAAGAAGTTTGTCCATGTGGCATACTGAACCCCGATAGGAAATTAGAGATCAGAGGTGAGGAATACTCATAAGCATCATGAAAGTGAAGGCCATGTTTGACTGCCTTTGAATTGGTGAGAGGAGTAAGAAAGATTCTTTAATCGTGTTGTGCAGATATTTTTGCAAAGGCTTAGTGTCAGACTACAAAGCCTTTGGTTGCCATAGAGAAAAATTTGTTACTGATAGATTTATGTCTAATTTTTAAAATCATTTTTCCTTTATTTTTATTCCTGAAAAAATAAATTTCATCTTGTCATGGCATATTACCTAATTGCTGTTAAATTCTATTTATTAATATCAATTCAGGATTTTAGCAGTGCTATTTCTAAAGGAATTTGCCATATATAATTTTCTTTCATTGTGTTCATTTGGTCTTGGTATCAATGAGCTATTGCTTCATTAAAACAGAAAAAGGTGGGGGCTGAAAAGATGACTCAGTGGTTGAAGACACTTGATTACAAAGCCTTCCAGCCCAGGTTCAAGTCCCAAGCCACCCACATAAGCCAGATGCAAAAAGGGGCACAAGTGTCTGGTGCTCCTTTGCAGTGGCAAGAGGCCCTCACATACCAATGCCAGTTCTCCGTCTGTCTCTCTCTTACACACACACACACACACACACACACACACACACACACACACACAAATTTTAAAAAATGGAAGTTTTCCTTATCTTATTTCCCTGTCTATGTTATGTATCTAATCTATCATCTATGTCAAATGTATATGTATGATATGTGCACACATGTACATGGGGATATAAATCACAGTGACATGATTTAATTATGTTATCTAGTTATTCTTTTTCTGTCCATTGTTTAGCTGCAAATGCAGAGTGTAGTAATCTCCTGCTCTCCATTGCTCTCTGCATTCTCTCCTCCCTCCCCTGATGACATTGTAGGGATGTCTCTGCATTCTCTCCTCCTCCTGATGACATTGTAGGGTTCTCTCTGCATTTTGCATGGTGGTCCCATATGTTGCAGGTTTGTGACTTCTGCACAGTAAAGACCAGTCAAGTTTTGTAGTTCATTTTGAACAGCAAGAACCCCCACCTTGATGCTAGGGACCATATTTATTGTTGGGAACCATTAATGTTCGGAAAATATATTTTTCAAATTTTTAAAAATTGGCCCTTTATTCATATATATATATATATATATCTGTGCTAAAATTTTAATTTTAATTTCATAAAAATTGTATATAGAAAATGCACTTTTTTTACCCTTGAGGATGAATAAAGCCAGTGAAATGATGATGCCAGAAGGAACCATTGAGGATCATGGAGTTCAGTATCTCCCCCTAATTTTCCCTGTGTTTATGCACAAGAGACTACAAGCTATACCAAATAAACTCACTCTTCCAATACTGTTAAGACAAATTCATACCTCGTATTACAACAGAGAGCCCTAACTTTTATTACCATCTGCTCCGTTTTATCTCCTGAAGGACAAGCTATATTAAGTTGATAAGTTCTTGAATGCTAGTACGACTTATTAAGTAACATGTGTGTATATAAATTTAAAACTTCTCCCTGGGTGTGGTGGTGCACGCCTTTAATCTCAGCACTTGGGAGACAGAGATAGAGGATCTTCATGAGTTCCAAGCCACCCTGAGACTACATAGTGAATTCCAGGTCAGCCTGGGCCAGAGTAACACTCTACATCCAAAAACCAAAGGTGTGTGTGTGTGGGGGGGGGGGCTTCTCGAGGTTTAATACAAACACCAAAAATCCCAGTAAATTTCTATAAATGTAACAGGAGAAAAATAACCATTTGTCGGTAGAGTAGAACTTTAAAAATAAGCTCTGACATTCTTTGAACTCAAAATGAGCTTATTGAAATTGTGTTTAAACAGGAAAGGAGTATAACGATTTGAACAAGTTTTGGCTAGCTCATCAGAATTTGAAAGAATCTCCCCCAAATTGTGTGGATAGGATTTGAAACAGCTTAACTGAGGCTAACACACACTGACATCTAGTCTTTTGTAGGATGGTTATAATGACTTTCACTGCTATAGAAAAGAGAAGTGGTGAGTATTTTTAGGTATTCACCTGAGCATACAAGAGCAGCTCTTAGTGCTGCTATTCTATTCTGGTCAGCACTTGAAAATACCTCATAGAGAAGCTGCTCCAAATGTACCACTGGTGACAACTAAGTTGTACTAATGCTGTGTAACATTACTTCTTAGAGATAAAGGCCCCATTGTTGTTTATAGTAAAAGGTGTGTAGGGGGATAGGCACTGAGCTGAATGAAGGTCAGCTGACCCTGCACACAGACTGCTAGAATTTGGAGAATCATAATATGACAAAATCCAATTGACATGAAAATTAACGTAGAGAGGCATGTACTTGATCTTTTTTGAGCATCCTAAGTTGCGTCCCGAGATGTTAGATCCGGAAACGCTGATTCATTCTCTTTGTCAGAACCTGCTTTTGGTTTTCCAGTTCTCCTTTTATAGAGGCATGATGACTAGCTGACTTCTTTAGGTGTGCCTCTGAACTCATAGCCTTCGCTGTCCTGCCTCCTTACTGAACGAATGATAAGGCCCTGAAAGTCTTCCTACTCTAGTACCTTTTTGGGAGATGTTGACTGGTTCCAAGATTCTTAACAAGCTCCCTTCAGTAGGATAGGGCTTCTTTGAATATGTATAAACCTAAAACTTTCCTTTCTAATTAGGGACTATGTAATGTTTGTTTTTGTTTTGTTTTATATTACTTTTTCTGCTCATTTGAAGAACTTAAGGTCTTTGTAGTTAGTTCTCTTCCTTGTTTGGGGTTCTCTTTATTACAAACCTCCAAAGCAAGCATAGCTCTTTCTGTTTCTGTCTCCTAGAACACTCCTGTTCTGCTTCCATTTTCATCTGCCATTGATTTCTTTTGTTCTCTTAACACCTATGGTAAAGGTCAACAGGGAGGTCCCCTGTTGAGAGAAGACATTAGCTGTTGTGTGAAAACAGTAGATCTGTATCTGCTGGGCATTGGAGGTTGAAATGATGCTGCATTTTTCAGCTGAGAAAGGTGGTATGTATTTCTTACCATGGGTATGCTGTGTTAATATGAGTTTAGGAGCTTATGGTTGGAATAGTTGGGAAGTTATGTAAAGTCAAAAGTTAAAATGGCTTTCTGATATATGAATCCTATTTGCAGTATTTCCAATAAAGTAGAAAATTAAAACTTTATTTGAACCTCTGGGTGCAAACTTACAGCTAATATCATATGTTCTTCTTTGAACATAGAAAATGTTACATTTTGTTAAACCACCATTCCTCCTTCATGACTGTAGCCATTGTGGAGTTTACATTGAATGAGCTTGATTGTTTTGAATGTTGGTCTTCCAACAGTCCTGTGACTTAGCTGATATTATTGGATGTTGACTAATGAGGAAACCAAGTCACAGAAAGCTTAGTAGCTTACCCACGGCTTCATGACGAGAAAACAACAACCACAGCCAAAACAGCAAAACTAGAATTCCTACCCAGGCTCTGATTTACTCTATAATAGTCATTGAATCTAATAAGATTTATGGAAGTAAAGTAAAATTAACAAATCTTCCAATTATAAAGTTTTATAAATTATTGGAGATGAGAGATGGAATGAAATCAATGAATATTTGAATTTCTTGTTCATTATTTCAACAAGAGTGACTACTGAGGGTAGTCACTTTAATGGAGAGCCTTTGATTGAAGGGGGGGCAGGAAGCGAAGGGGAGAGCGCTAAGAAGCAGCTGCTTTTATAGGAAAAAAGGACACGGATCATCCCATGATTGGCTGGCTCCTGCTTGCCACCCCCAGACGCCACGGGATTGGCTAGGATCAGGAGATCAAGCATGCGCAAAAGCTTGTGACCTCCTTGCTCTAACAAAGTAGTCTTCCAAGCATTGGCTAATCCCAAATGCTGGGATTAAAGGCGTGCGCCACCACGCCCGGCTCTCTGTAGTGGGATTAAAGGCTTGCGCCACCACGCCCGGCTCCCTGCATGTATGCCTCACTTCAAACAATGGAATAATCTTCCCTCCCCTAGAAATCTTTATGAACAGCCCTCTTTTTGCTTAGTTTCTACTCGAATGTATTTTAGGATATATTCAGAATCAGAAGATATGGGGGTCATTTTTTGGGTGGTGGTGGGTGTTCAAGGTAGGGTCTTGCTCTAGCTCAGGCTGACCTGGAATTCACTATGCTGTCTCAAGGTGGCCTTGAATTCCTCACTATCCTCCTACCTCTGTCTCTGGAGTGCTGGGATTAAAGGTGTGTATCACCTCGCTAGTCTTGACTTTGGCCATGACTTGGTTTTTCGAGGTAAGGTCTCACTATAGCCCAGGCTGACCTGGAATTCACTCTGTAGTCTCAGGGTGGCCTTGAACTCATGGTGATCCTCCTACCTCTGCCTCCTGAGTGCTGGGATTAAAGGCATGTACCACCACGCCCGGCTCATTCTTAATATTTATCTCTTGAGTTTTGTTTTAAATTAAGGAAAGCATTTTTGTTACATTATTTTCTGTCACATTTCCCATTAGACCACAGGGCCAGTACATTTCAAGTAAACAATTAAAATTATTAAGTTTTGTTGTTCGTTCTTTAATCATGTATTATAATGTTTCTAACAGGTGCTTTCAGGAACTGGCTTCTGCCAAGGTACATGCCTTGCAGAAAATGTGTACAACTTCCCTGTTTATCACCACTGTTTTAGTTATGCCATCCACAAGACTTGACTTTAGAGAAGAGAAAGTGGTAAAATTTTCATCTAGGGGCTGGGGAGATGGCTCTGTGTTTAAGATTATTTACTTTACAAGTCTGCTGACTAGAGTTTGCATGATAGCATTTATCTGTAATCCCAAGGTACCTACAGCAATGGGAGGGGAGTTGTAGCCTGTCTCAGCCAAGATGGAAAGAAAGGACCAAACCCCTGAGGTTGGTCTCTGACCTCAATATGTACCTTCCCATACATGCTCATGCTGATCACGCATGCGTGTATACACACACATACACACACACACACACACACACACACACACACACACACACACACACTTTATCTAGACAGGCAGACATCATATTTGTGTGAGGAGGACCACAGTTGGAAATTTGCTCAATCACTGAGCCATCTGTGTCTGAGGACAGTCCTTGTCCTGCTGTTTTGACTTACTGGGACACAGAGTAGCTTATTAATCACTACCATGTAAAAGCATCTTGCAATATGTTGCTCTCAAGAAAAGCTTAGGAAATGACGGGGGTTATGGAAGGAAGCCAGAGATACATTTTAGGTACAGTTTGATAAAACCAGTTTTAGGTGGTGGGAAGTGTGGAAGAAGTGCTGATAATGGAGTCTACTAGCCACCTCCTTCTAGTAGCAGTATCACAGCTGCTGAGTGAGCTCCTGTGCTTCCAGCACTGGCCAAGGAGGGCACAGACGGACGGACGGATGGGCGGGCGGACGGACGACAGATGACAGATAGACAGCTAGCTAGCTGTGTGGGTGTAGTCTCCTTACACATAATTGGCTTGTTTTCTGAAAAGTCAAATTTTGGCAAACTTTCCTCTTACATCTACCAGGTAAACAGGTACTCCTGGCTTCTTTTACCAAGGAGGATTTGGAGGTTGAGGGTGTCAGATGGAGACAAACTTCCTAATTTTTCTCAGAGATCATATATAGGCCTTGGCTTTCTTTAGGTGATTATCATGGCAGTTCATTTTCAGTGATGCTGAATGCTTAAAGGGACACGGTGTTCACTTATATTTAACATTTGTACCTTTCTTCTTACAACCTAAAATATTTTAAAGTGATAAGTTCTCTTAAATATGTGAATTTCAGCAATTTGGACCATTATCTCCCAAGATATATTGGGTCTCTTCTGCCATTTTTCCAGGTAGGATCTGGCTTCTTTGGTGGCTTTTCCTCCTTTATGAACCTCTCTTAACCGGAACAACAGATTTCTCTTGGGTCTTCCGGATCCTTTTAACTTCTACCCTTCCTGACACTATCTATGCTCTCAGTCTTAATCTAGATTTCACACCTTACAACGAAGAACCTTCTAAGAGGGAAGGAAACAGCATATACAGCTTAGTTTGGTCCATTTCTCTTTCCGTAACATTTCTATGTGATGCAGTTTCAGGAGTCTTAAGGAGGCATTGGCGGTATACACTGGCACCTCTCACTACAGACGCTAGTGCTCCCCATGCGGTTTGTCTTGAGTTAGTTAAGTATCCATGCTGCTCTTCTTGATCAAGGATGCTTGTAGGAGACAGGGCATTTCTCACAGATCACTAAGACATGGTAGATGTTTAAAGAACACAGATGCTCTGACTGGGGTCCAAGTTAAAAATAAAAGTGCATGTTTTCTTCAGCAGTAGGAGGTTTAGTATTCTGAGGATTTTTCCATCTCTCATAATTTCAGTTTAGAGTGAGTTGCAAAGATTAACAACTTTGGAAACAATATGTCTGACACACAACAAGTCATTTCCATTACTATCCTCTAAGCTTTGTTTTTTTTTTTTTAATTTTAATTTTTATTTTTTTTAATATATTTTATTTATTCATTTTCAAGTAGAGAAATACAGAGAGAGAGGGAGAGAGAGCACCAGGGCCAGCACCTTGTGGGTCTGACATATATGGGTACTGGGGAATTGAACCCAGGGCCTTAGGCACCAGAGGCAAGTGCCTTAACCGCTGAGCCATCTCTCCAGCCCTAAGCTTTGGTTTTAACCAAAAACATTCATTTTAGTAGCAATAAATGTGTCATACATTAGAGGTCAGTTAATTGAGTGGGCATATGCCATTGAGCGCTCAGGCTGAAAGTATCCTTGCACTTGTAGAGCTGCTGACAATGCTGTACTTCCACTAATTAGATGGGGAAAGCTATTTGGTTGTTCACTTTCATTTTTATAACCTTCCAGGACCTCTGCACACCTGGAAAGCCATCATGTGGACTTGTGTTTTTCCCACAAGTTGGACATATACATTATTGCATTTTAAACAGCACTCTGTCATATGGAGCATTAGCCGTGAAGATTTGCAGTCCATGTTGTAATTTTGAGGAGGAAAATTGGTTAAATGACAGGAAAAATTGAGCAGCTCACACACAAAATTCTTTGTGAGTTTCATTTTCTGTTCAAGTCATCCATATCCCTGTCACTACCCTCATTAGGTCAAGGGCTTGGAGGCATTTTGTACAGAATTGGCATCTGTTTTGGTGACAGTGGCACACATTTTAGTATCTGAACAGTGATTTTCCTTCCTGTTGGGGGAATAGCCTCTGATTTTAAACTTGAAACATTAATATCACACAATGCATTTTGCCTTAGGAACCCTTTGAAGCCACAAGCTGGTTTGTCTCAGTTTTTACGTAAGTCTGGGAACTCCTCAGACTTCCACCAGCAGCTATGAAGGTCAACAATTGGATTATTTTTTTTTTTTTTTGGCAGGACTGAAGTTTTTGATTTTTTTTAAAATTTGTCCTAAATTTATCATGCATCTGAGGTTAAAAAATGCCATGAATTTGAATGCTTAAGGAATACTTTTTATTGGAACAATAATTGGAAAAATGGCTCTGTGCCCATTGAACGTGGCCATGGAAGGAAGCACAAGTAACCCTGTACGTGGAGAGCAGACCTGTGGGGGTTCACTGCTAGCACTGCTCCACAGGTGCTGGTGTTGCCGTGCATGAGGGGACAGGGGTGAGAAGGCGCGGGTCTCTATTCTTACAGTGACAGCTTTTGCCTTTTATTCATGCTAATTTTGACAGTGACACTCTGCTCTGAAATATGAACACGCACACGATGGTGACGTTTGAAGCATCTAGAGGTAAAAATCAAACTAGCTCCCGAGGATTCATGAAGTACTTTCCCCGTCTCCTTTTCCTGACAACCCCCTTGATATTAAGAGTAGAGGTAGGGAGGTTTGAGGTACAAAATGTTCTAATATAGGGTTTTTTTTTTTTTTCTGAGGCTTCTTGGTTGAAGATACCCAGAAGGGAGGTATTGTAGAATGACATCAGTCCTGTGAAAGTCACTGAGATA
>PVHP010026951.1:0-24259 GCA_004024765.1 Zapus hudsonius | reverse complement strand
CTTTCTTTCTTTCTTTCTTTCTTTCTTTCTTTCTTTCTTTCTTTCTTTCTTTCTTTCTTTCTTTCTTTCTTTCTTTCTTTCTTTCTTTCTCTCTCTCTCTCTCTCTCTCTCTCTCTCTCTCTCTCTCTCTCTCTCTCTCTCTCTCTCTCTCTCTCTCTCTCTCTCTCTCTCTCTCTCTCTCTCTCTCTCTCTCTCTCTCCCTCTCCCTCTCTCTCTTTCTTCTTTTTGAAATAGCATCTTGCCACTCTAGCCCAGGCTGACCTGGAATTCACTATGGAATGTAGTCTCAGCTTGGCCTCAAACTCATGGCAATTCTCCTACCTCTTCCTCCAGGAGTGCTGGATTAACAGCCTGAACCTAGCTTCTCATCCTATTTAAAGGTGAATATGAAGAAGCCATTTAGCATGCAGAAATACACTCTTCTAAACTGTTGTATACAAGTCAAAGAATAAAAATAATGAGGTGCTTGAAAGATGGTTCAGTGGTTAAATGTGCTTGCTTGCAAAGCCTGATGGCCTGGTTTCAATTCCCCAGTACCCATGTAAAGCAAGATGCACAAAGCAGCAGCAGAGGGTAGAGTGAGATTGAATCTCAGTCATCTTACCCACTCTTCATTTTCTTTTAAGGAAGCAGAATCTCACTTTATAGCCCAGAATGGCCTCAAACTTGGAACAATCATCTTTCCTCAATTTCCTAACGGCTAGACATGTGCACTAATAAACTTGCTTGCTTAATTTTTTTCAGGTTCAGTTTTTTAATTTTTTTTTTTAATTTTCTGAGGTAGGGTCTTGCTTTTAGCCCAGGCTGAGCTGAATTCACTATGTAGTCCCAGGTTGGCCTTGAACTCATGGTGATCCTCCTACCTCTGCTGGGATTAAAGGCATGCACCACCACACTCAGCTGGCTTTCTTATTTGTAATAAAAATCTCTAGCTATATTGCCCAGGCAGGTCTTAAAAGTACATCAAGCCGGGCGTGGTGGCGCACGCCTTTAATCCCAGCACTCGGGAGGCAGAGGTAGGAGGATCTCCGTGAGTTCGAGGCCACCCTGAGACTACAGAGTGAATTCCAGGTCAGCCTGGGCTAGAGTGAGACCCTACCTCGCAAAACCAAAAAAAGTACATCACAAGCACCTAGGATTATAGGCATGAGCCATTAGACTCACCTAGCCTTATTTTCTACCATCTTTGTACTCTGCATTACCTAGGCTAAGTCATCAAGTTTCCTATTTTGAAGTTTTTTCAATGCCTCTGCATTCTCCAATACTGGTGATTCTACAAAGCTTCTCATTACTAACATAATCTTTTTACCGTTCTGGGTGTTGAAACCAGAGCTTTACACATGCTATGCAAGCACTCCACCACTGAAGTACATGCTGAGCCCATTAACATAATATTTGTGGTTTTTCTTGCCTCATTTTGAAAGCCAACAATATTACTTCAAAGTTTCATATCATGTACAAGTTCAGATTTATACACAATTATCTGTATCTCTGCATTCCTTTCCCTTAGGAAGGGAAATGTGAGATCAAGATCTTACAATTTGCAATTTCCCTTCTCCAGCCTAAAGCAGCTACTGAGGTATTCAAACAAGCACTACCTAATTTCAATTACCAATTTAAGGACTTGGCTGACAGAAGTGAAAGAGAAAGGAATCCAGTGAAGAGGGCATCCAGGCTATTTCCCATATTAAGCTGGGTAACTGACATTAGAGATAACATCTGATTTACTAGCATTAGTGTTCCTGGCAAGGAGGAAAGAAGGTAAAAAAAAAGCCTAGTTTTCTATGATTCCTGATTCAGGTGCCTGGAACCCAGTTTCACAGAATGTGCTTCCAACCTCATGCTGACTCAAGTGCTACTTTATCACAACCTCAGGTCAAAACTACCTTGAGAGTTTTCATATACCCTCTCTCCTCAACAAACTCTCATAGAAATCAGTTCACATTCTCACAGGAAGATTCTTGATCCTCCTGAGCTTTAAGAACATTTATTCTAGGACTATTGCATTATTCATAGAAAAAAAGAGCCTAATCACCTAAGTCAAAATCAATGAAGCTGGACATGCTGGTGCCTACCTGTAATCCCAGCATTTTAGCCCCTGCACTTGGAAGGTAGGAGGAGGATCTGGAGTTGAAGGCAAGCCTCAGTTATAGAGCAAGTTCAAGGCCAACTTGGTGTCCATTCGACCCTGTCTCAAACACCAACAAAAACCTTGATGAGGGAACCAAGGTGAAGTGTTGTGCACCTTTGATTTCAGCATTCAGGAGACTGAAGCATGAAAATGGTGCATTTGAAGACAGCCTGGGCTACACAGTGAGTTCTATGCAAGCCTGGGCTACATATCAAGATACTATCTCAAATAAAACAAAAACAATTGAAGGGAGACATATAATGTACAGCTTCTCCCCAGTCTATGGAAAACTTGTCCACAAAGAAACAGTAAAGCTCCATGCTTAACTGTATGTTCACAGCCTTGGTAAATCTTCCCTATTCACTAGCTGTCAGGATACCTCGAAGACCTATGTTTATGCCATATGTTAATGCTACTCACTCTCAATTTCAGCTTCCCTTTTCAGATGGTAATCACCACTGCAGTGACTTAAAACTTATCACAGTGCTAAGAAAAGACAGTGGAGTGTTCAGCACTAAGTGTGACATCTCTATCACACCCTCCTAGGCTCAGGGACCATAATGGAAGAGGAAGAGGTGGCAGAAAGAATGTAAGAGCCAAAGAAAGGCTAGGACTGCTTACAATGCAATCTTCCAGGCACAAAATGGCCTTGATATTCATGACCTCACAGTGCCTACATAAGAATTTCATAATAGGAGGTAAAAAAATGATAGCATCAAAACAGAAGAGAGACTATTTGGAAAGAAGGGATGGGGGAAGGGCAGGTGGGAAGGGATTATGATCATGCTATATATTTATGGAAGTTTTGTCAATAAGAAAAGCTTTTAAAAACAAGAGCCATGGCTAAGCAACAAGATGTACTGACTTACAAATATATTCTTATTGACTTGGTTAATTAAATAAATGACTCATCTTCTCTAAATCTCATTTAATTGAGCTATGAAATGGAAACAATAGGATTCCACACAATGGGATTTATGTGGATTAAATGATAGTGTATTTTAAACACATAGGTTAGGTTATAATATAAAATTATAATATCCATCATGTGGCATGATATAGTAGTATTTCAGCTTTTGCAGCATATTTGTTTCTGCTTCTCAATACATGTAACTGGAAACTGTGTTCTGAATGTGTTAAAAGCTTACTTTTAAATAGTATATGTGGGGGCGGAGATGTAGCTCAGTGGTAGAATGCCTGTCTAGCATATACAAGGTCCTGGATTCAATCCCCAGAACCAATAATAATAGAAAATATGTGGCTCCAATAGTGTATGTAATAGTAACAGAAGGAAAGATGATCAGAATCATCAGAGTAAGAAGGTGTAGACTTGGTTCAGGCTCCCCACGGAGTCAAGGATGCACCCTTGAGTAAGCACTCCTATTCTCACCCCAAAGATGGAACCACCTCTTCAATAATTAATCTGTCCTTTCTTTTAACAATTAATTTATGATTTATTTGCAGGCAAGGTATGGGGGAGTTGAATCTGGGCTGTAGGGTTTTGCAAACCTTAACCATAAAGCCATCAATCCAGCCCACTTCTTCAATATTTTTGCTGCTTCTTGCCAGGAGGCAGGAAGAAAGTACAATGTCAAGAAAATGATACTAAAAATCAAAAATATGGGCTGGAGAGATGGCTTAGTGGTTAAGGCACTTGTCTGAAAAGCAGAAGGACCAGAGTTGATTCCCCAGAACTCATGTTAAGCCAGATGCACAAGATGGCGTATGTGTCTGGAGTTCATTTGCCAGGGCAGAAGGCCCTAGTGTGCCAATTCTCTCTCACTGTCTGTTTCTCTTGTTCCTTCTCTCAAATAAATATTTTTTTAAAGATCAAAAATATGACTTTGTGGTTATAAAATATGACATTAAAAAAAACCCAGCACTTGAGATGGGAGAATTGCCATGAGTTTGGGGCCAGCCTCGGCTACATAGTTTCTTGGGGCTGCAGATTGAGACCTTGTCTCAAAAAACAAACAAACAAACAAAGTTGTAAAAAAAAGTATATATATCCAGACTGAAGTTATTATGGTATTGAATGTGAAGCTGAATGAACCCAAAAGCTTTTTCCTCCTTCAAAGCAGCAAGGGGAAGGAAATAAACAACAAAACAGTATTATTTTTCAAGTCATTTTCTTAATCTCACGTGTTTTTAGCTTGTCCATCTTGAAAGCACATTTGTCCCACCAAAGCAGCGGACTGGTCCCCCAGACACTGAAAGAAACACGACAATAAAGAACACTAAATCTAAATTACTCTTTTCCTTCCTGAAGAGTCATGTGATTTATTTTTGTGGCTTTTAATTATCAAGGAGTGAAGTTTCTGACATTTCCTCCCTTTTACCTTTTTTCTCATTTGTTAATCAAGATAATAGGCATGGAAAAGGAGACTTAGGGCAGGGTCTCACTCTAGCCCAGACTGACATGGAATTCACTATGTAATCTCAGACTCAGTGATCATCCTACTTCAACCTCCAGAGTGAATAAAGCCCCGGACTCAAGGCTGGCCTTGGGCTCCAAATCCTGAATAATGAAATTACACTGTACTCCCATACCTGGATTAGAATTAATTTCTTCAAAAGATTTTTGGTGACCCACCAGGTATTACAGAAGAACAAGAAGTGAGCAGGGGTGCTGCTCTTACTTGTTCTCCCTAATTTAGGAAAAGGCAGACTGATAAAGACAGGAGAGGAAAGCCACAACAAGGAAGGGAATTTGGGGTACAGGGTGAGAAGAAGATATTTAATGTTGAAACTTACCCCAGATATTGGCACACCTTCCAAGGCCCCAGCTTTCTAATAAAAGTTTTAAAAAAGGATTATGAACAGTCACAAACACTGCTCTGTAAATACAACCATGATAGGAATGGACATAAGAGCAACATGCCAGAGGATGTGAGCAGATAAGACAAAGCAAGTGGTTCAACTAAATGTGTGTTACAGAGAAGATTCTAGAAGTATTCCTAGAATGAAAGAAGTGGCATGGCACTGGAAAATGAAGTTAAAACATCAAACTGGGAGTCAGGAGACATGGGCTGGTTAGTGTTAGGCCACAAGCAGACTGCTGAAATCCCTCTGTATCTTGACTTAGTCATTTTCAAAGTCACAACGGGACTCTGTAGTGGCAAGACCCATTGGCGCTTTGCTGTTCTTACAGTTATTATGAAATGACTAACATCCTCCAAATAGCTATCCAACTAGCCTGGACTATATTTTTGGAATTTATTTTTTTCTTTCTGCTCAAGCTGCTCAAGCTGATAAGGGCTGGTATCAGCTATTTGTTTAAATTCAAATTTAAACAAACAACAGTTCATTTATGAACACTGTTTTTATTTTGATAAATATGGCCAGAATTTTAGGAAGAAAAATGACATTTTAGTAATTGACAGTCACAACTTTATTTACTTATTTGTTTTTCAAGGTTTTCCAGGTAGGGTCTCTTTCTAACCCAGGCTGACCTGGAATTCACTATGCAGTCTCAGGGCATCCTTGAATTCAAAGCGATCCTCCTACCTCTGCCTCCCAAGTGCTGGGATTAAAGGTGTACACCACCATGCCAAGCTGTCATAACTTTATAACTTAATTTTTATAGTGCCAGGAATTGAACCCAGGATCTCATTCATGCAAGGCAAGCACTCTACCAACTGAGCCATGTCCTGAGATATAAAACTTAGTTTAAAAAAAAAACATAATATAGGGCTGGAGTTTATCTCAGTGTTAGAACTATTAGCGCTGGGTTTTGTCCTCAGGACCACAGCAGGCAACAATCTTGCAGAATAACTTTTCCTGATATTTAGGAATTTGGGGAATTAAAGAATGAGATCCCTGAAATAAGTGTGATCAACCAGAAAGAGTACCAAATGGGAGTTTGGCACTGATTCCTCTGCCTGCCATTTGTCAGTGAATGGCCCTGGGAACTCTTGTGCCCTATCTATTACAGTGAGGATAAGAACAGAATCCTCTCATATCTTTGATGACAAGGAAATAACAGAATACATGCAAACACCCTGTATAAAACAGAAAATGTCCTCTAGATTCCCAGTAGCAATTTGTTTCTTTCATACTTTCTGTTAATTCAAAACCTGCTAGTTTTAGTGTTGTCCCCACCAAACCCAGGGCATTGTGATTAAACACTCTGCCACTATGCTACACTCCCAGCCCAATACCTGCTATTTTTATTTACAGTATTTATTCTTGAATTATGAACTAAGTAGAAGTTACATTGAATAAAAGGCTTCAAGTTAACCAGTAGGAAACTTTTCTTTCTTTCTTTCTTTCTTTCTTTCTTTCTTTCTTTCTTTCTTTCTCTCTCTCTCTCTCTCTCTCTCTCTCTCTCTCTCTCTATATATATATATATATATATATATATATATATATATATATATATTTGTTTGCATGTGTATGTATATTCATGGTCATGCCAGGGTCTCTTGACACTGCAATTGAATACCAGATACATGTGTCCCAATTTTATTTATTCATTTATTTATTTATTTATTTATTTATTTATTTATTTATTTATTGGTCTGGCCTTACATGGGTGCTGGGAAATTGAACCAAAGCCAGCAGGCTTTGCAAGCAAGAACTCCTAACCACTGAGCAATATCCCCGGCCCTTTAATATACTTTACTTCTACAAGAAGCCTCCTGATAATTTTAAAATAAAACTCTCAGCAGTATCTACTATGTATTCAGGCATGAAAACTGCTGTTGCTTCATGGGGAGGTTACTTCTGGAGGATTCCTAGAGCATCCTCTGATGAAGCATGCAGAAAAAGTGACAGTGCATTTCCAACTAACTGGTCTGAAAAGTTGGCCAAGACCTCTGGTAAGGTAACTGTATAGGATATTTTAAAACCACGTCTAATTTCCCTTTTATACTAAAGCCCAAAGCACATCACAAATGTACTTTGTAATTGGGTAACATCAAAATATCTAGTTCTAGGGGCTGGAGAGATGGCTCAGCGGTTAAGGCACTTGCCTCCAGTGCCTAAGGCCCAGGGTTCAATTCCCCAGGACCCACATAAAACCAGACCCACAGGTGGTGGCCCTGGTGCTCTCTCTTGCGCTCTCTCTCTCTCTCTCTCTCTCTCTCTCTCTCTCTCTCTCTCTCCCCTTGAAAAATAAAAATAAATAAAATAATTAAAAAACAAACAAACAAACAAAAAAAATATCTAGTTCTAGAAAGTTACTTAAGAATTTTGTTTTAGAAAAACCACTCTCAGTCTTATGGAAAACTTAAATAAATAAGAATATGCTTCCTTAAAGAAAACTTAAATTCAAACTAGTCTTATGAAATTTTGGAGAGACATAGATATTCTGTATACATCTGTTCAGTGAGTGGATGTCTGCCTATCTGAAAATGAATGGAAATGGAATGAATGGAAATGCACTGTATCTTTTCAAATGAATGGATAGCGTAATTGGTGGGTAACCTACTCACCAGACTATGAGAGATTTTCTATAGTCAGCAAGGGGAAAGGGGGGAACAGAAGCATAATATTTTTAAATGCAAAATAAAATCAGGGTAATTAAATGTTTTTCCAACCATTCTCTGAAACAATTTCAAGAATAATTTTACTCTGACCCAAGTGATTTTGAGATAGTTAAAAAACTATTGAAGCACTTTAATATTTTTTATTTTATATTTATCTGAAGTACTTATAAATAAGCAGTAACTATGCCGGTCTTAAGTAATTCCACATTGCTTAAAAAAAGCCTAATGTAAACTGAACAGTTCAAATTCTTATCTTGACCCAGAGCACTCAGCATCTAACTCTACTTTTTTTTCTTGAGGTAGGGTCTCCTTTTGCCCTCTCAGGCTGAACTGGAATTCACTATGTAGTTTCAGGCTGGCTTCAGACTCACAGGGATCCTCCTACCTCTACCTCCCAAGTGCTGCGATTAGAGGCATGAGCTACCATGTCCAGCTCCTTTTATTAACTATATATTTTCTAATGTTATTCATAAAACACCCATATAATCTTTTTGCATTTTTTTCTTCAACCTATTCTCAAACTAAAGGTTTTCATTCCTAATGTTTGACTATAGGTTCTCAATATTAAACACACTTTTTGCTGAAGCTACTCCCCCCCAACCCACTTTAAATGAAAGCAACATTAAAAATCTCCATTATGGAGGTCGCCTTAATTAGCAAGCTCTTTGTTTTTAGTTTCTCTGTTAAATTTTCTAACTCTGACAAAGAATGGAATCTATAACAATAGTGTAGCCATTAAAAGAGATTAAATAGCAAACAACATCATTAAAACTTGAACAATTCCTACTTAAAATTAAAAGCAGACATCACAGCTACTGCTGGTAAACTGGCTCAAACACACCCATACCACTATTTAGAGTTAGAGTACCCATAACACATTTGCTGGAAACAAAATAAAAATAAAAATATTATTCAAGGAAAATCCAGCTAAAGCTTATAAATATAAAATCAATTGATAGGAAGAATGCTAAAGCATTTAGTTATGAAACTAAACAACATTAAAACCTTATTTTACCTACTACCAACATTCACATAAGTCTCAAAACATAACAAAATTGACTCCTGTATTATGAATGGCAAAGACTTTTTTAAATGACCCCCCCTGCATGCACGTGCACGCATACACACACACACACACACACTATTTATTTATTTATTTTTACCATTAGGCCATAGATCTCTGAAGAACTCCGGACATTGGGAAGAATTTCCATTGGAATTTCAAAAAATCTGAAAAATAATAACCTTAGGTATATAAAACTGTTTTAAAAAACATATATGGAGAAAAGGAAAGAAACATTATTCAGAAGCAAAAATGCAAATGATTAGAAAACAGATGCATTTAAATTTAGGATTAAGTGAGTTAACAGAACATGGCTGTCTGGACATTTCACACTCTAATCTTAAGCAATCAAATCAATAACAATTAAAAAGCACATCCAGTCATCAAAGTACTTTTCTAAAGGAACATAAATCATGAATGATAATTAATTGGGCTGCTTATTATATATTACAATAAGTCTCTTTAAATATGGGCTGTACAGATGGTGCAGTGGTTGAAGGCACTTGCTTGCAAAGCCTAACAGCCTAGGTTCAGTTCCCCAGTGCTCACTTAAAGTAAGATACAAAATGTAGTGCATGCTAATTTCTTGCACCTGTTTGCAGCTGCAAGAGGTACTAGCATGCCCATTCTCTGTCTCTTTCTCATATAAATAAATATGTAGCTGGGCGTGGTGATGCACATCTTTAATCCTAGCACTTGGGAGGCAGAGATAGGAGGATCGCCGTGAGTTCCAGGCCAGCCTAGAACTACAGAGTGAGTCCCAGGTCACCCTGGACTAGAGTGAGAACCTACCTCAAAATAAAGAAAAAAAATTACAGGGCTGGCGAGATAGCTCAGCAGTTAATGTGCTTGTCTGCAAAGCCCAAGGACCCGGGTTCAATTCTTCAGTACCCATGTAAAGCCATATGCACAGTGCTCATGCATCTGGAGTTCATTTATAGTGGATAGAGGAACTGGTGTACCCATTATCATTCTCTCTCTCTCTCTCTTTCTCTCTCATTCATAACTAAATAAATGAATGAAACTAAATAAATAAAATAAAATTACATAATGTTCATGGACTGATGATGGCACTTACTTGCAAAGCAAGCTCCAATACCCATGTAAAGCTGGACACAAAAGTGGCATATGGGCTAGAGAGATGGCTTAGCTGTTAAGGTATTTGCCTGTACACCCCAAAGACCCAGGTTCTATTCCCCAGTATCCACGTAAAGCCAGGTGTTTACAACAGCTGGAGTCCCATTCTTTCTGTCTGTCTCTCTTCTCTCCATCTCTATCTGCTTGAAAGTAAATAAATAAAAATAAAAATAAGCCGGGAGTGGTGGCACACGCCTTTAATCCCAGCACTCTGGAGGCAGAGGTAGGAGGATCGCCATGAGTTCAAGGCCACCCTGAGACTACATAGTGAATTCCAGGTCAGCCTGGGCTAGAGTGAGACCCTACCTCGAAAAATCAAAAATAAATAAATAAATAAATAAAGTGGCACATGTATTTGGGGTTTATTGCAATGGCAAGAACCCTGCACACATGCATGCATGCAAAATAAATGTTTAAAAGCACACACACACAAATATATAAAAAAATAAAAATAAAAATACACATACAGCCAGGCGTGGTAGCGCACGCCTTTAATCCCAGCACTAGGGAGGATTGCCGTGAGTTCATGGCCACCCTGAGACTATATAGTGAATTCCAGGTCAGCCTGGACTAGAGGGAGACCCTACCTCAAAAAAACCTAAAAAAATAAAATACACATACAACAAAAGCTGGGTTGGTAGCAGAAGAATGGTTTCAAGTTCAAGAGGTGCTGGGGATGTGGCTCAGTGAGCAGAGTCTACCTAGCATGCATGAAGCCCTAACTTTGATCCTTGAATTTTAAATAAACTGGGCATAGTGGCACATGCTTGTAATGTCAGCACTCTGAAGACTTAGAGGTAGAGGCAGTAGGGTCAGAATTTTGAGGTTATCTTCAGCTACATAGGGAGTTTGAGGGCAGCATGGGAAACTTGAGTCTCTATCTCAAAATAAGTTAAGAACAAAAACAAAAAAAGCAAAAAAAAATCCATATACTGGTGTATTGTACTTGAAATGTCAACAATTAAACTTTGATTCTCCACTGACAGTTTCCAATAGTTGAGATCCGGGTTGTAAGTAAATAACATATTTGGAAACATAACTCACTCGCAGAGCTCTTTATCCCATTCCAAAGAATGAATGTTGAAAAGCATCGTCCTGCTGGCATTTGTTACATCCGTACAGTGGACACCTCCATTAACTCCTCCTGTCAAACTCTAGAAAGAATGAAAAGGACAGGTTAAATTTGGACTGATATCCAGTTTAATGAACACATTCTCAAGGGCACAGAAAGGACAGCACATAAAGTGGAAGATTTCCATCACTGAGTTATCTAGTTATTAGCAGTTCCAACAGAAACACAGTATGACCTACATACAGAATCGTAAATTGTCTGACAGCTATATTAAAAACATAACAAAGAAACAGGAAAAATGAATTGCTAAGACTCTACATTTTATTTATCCAAAATATCATTGGAACATATCAATAAAAAATATTGAGACACTTTGCTGTCTCTTTTTTTTCCTAAGTCTGTAGAATGCAGTGTACATTTTATCCTCACAATACATTTCAGGCCTGATGGGTGGTGGCACACACCTTTAATCCCAGCAATAGGGAGGCTCAGAAGTAAGAGGATCACTGTGAGCAGGAAGCCAGCCTGGGCCTACAGAGTGAATTCCAGGTCAGCTTGGGCTAGAGTAAGACCCTATGCAGAGAAAAAAAGAAAAAAAAATACAATACACCTCAGTTCATATGGATGGCACTTAAAGTCTTCATAGTCTGGGGTGGCTAATGGCTACCATATTTACTCTAGTTAATTTGTGGTTAAACAAAAAAGTCAATTGTCATCTTCTCTTCAGAAACTCTGGAGTGCATGAAATTTGGCTAGCTGAAATAAATGGAGATGTCTGCCTCCTAAGGATTTTAGACAATTATCTGTTTGCATGCATCCTGAAATGAGAGTTTGAAACTCTCTACAGAAACCCCTCCATCCAAACTGAAAGCACTGCTACTTTCCTTTGTGTGGAAGCTCTAATAGGCAGTAAGAAAAAGGTACGGCCATAAAGTGCTTTCTCTGGTCTCATGCAGCTCACAGCTTTCACCTCCTGCCTCACTCCACTTCCAGGCAACTGTCAGAACTGCTCACCAAGGCTGACTCATGGGCCTTACCAGCACAAAAAATAACCTTCCTGGCCAAGCACAGAGAGGGGTGGAAAAATTATTTTTTCCAGGAAGTAATTCTGAAAGACCTGCTCTGTGAATTCTGCAGGTAAGAATAGGGACACTATTCCCTTGAAGTTGCCCTGAATGTTGACAAACTTTGTCACATGGTCACTGAAATTTTTGCAAATGAAATTACATGTTGGAGATTTGTATTAACATTATCTATGGGAAGAAAGAAAATGTGAGTACAGTTAAAACAAGATTGGCATACAAGTTTACTGTGGGAGCCCTTCATTATATTTCCTATACTCAGGAACACTAAAAAATGCCAGTAATAAAAAAAGCAAGGAGAGAGCCAGGCGTGGTGCACATGTGTTTAATCCCAGCACTGAGAAGGCAGAGGTAAGAGTTTGTGAGTTTGAGGCCACCCTGAGACTACATAGTTGAGTTCCAGGTCAGCTTGGGCCTATAGAAAGACTAAAAAAAGGGGGGGCTAGGGATATGGCTCAGCAGGTAAAGGTGCTTGCTTACAAAACCTGCTAGCTTGGGTTCAATTTCCCAGTTACCCAAGGAAAGCCAGGTGAGCATTTGATTGCAGTGACAAGGGACACTGGCATGCTCTAATAAGCCTTATAAATGTCTAAAAGCTAATTTCTACTCATGTGTGTTCAGCTTATGCAAAAAGGTTATAACAGCAATTTCTGCTATGATTTGGTTTCTTACTGTGGCTTAATTCCACATGAGATACCTATGCAATGTTGAAAGTGAAGTGCTTTTTTATCATGTTAAAATTATTCCTATGGCTAATGGAATAAGTAATTTAGGTAGCCTTTCTCTCTTATTTATCATTTGGATAAGCAATTTAGGTAGCCTTTCTGTCAAATGATGAGTCATGAGATGTGGTTTTGGTAATTATCCTCCACTGTCACTGAAATAAGGTAAAAAAAAAAAAACTAAAATGCCTCTCAAATGGAGGCTGAAATGTTCTACTGTCCCAAAAGTAGTTTTTCTCACCAATTTTGCTAACTAAAATTCCATACCATTGGCCAAAAATGGTAAGCAAGCTGGGTACACGCCTTTAATCCCAGCACTTGGGAGGCAGAGGTAGGAGGATCACCATGAGTTCAAGACTGCCCTGAGACTACATAGTGATTTCCAGGTCAACCTGGGCTAGAGAAAGACCTTACTTCATAAACAAAATAAAACAAACAAACAAAAAGGTAGGCAAGTAGCTGGAGAGATGGCTCAGGGGTTAAAAGGGCTTGTTTGCAAAGTCTGCTGGCCTGGGGCTCAATTCCCCAGCCACCCATGTAAAGCAGGATGGCCATTCATTTCCAGCAGCAAAGATTCACACACACCCAACACTTATGTGCAAATTGATAAAATTTTTATTTTTTAAAGCATTTTTAAAAATGGTAGGCAAAGTAGTCAAAAAAGTTTCTGAAAAATCAATCTCTATGCATAGAACATAATTAAACATACCCAAATAAGCCATGAGTCAATGGTCCCAAAAAGAGCTCTATTTTCTTCAACAGCCTTTTGAACTTTTCTCACATTGTCAAGGAGCCAACGGAGTTTCACTGCACTGAAGTAAGTGCTAAGTGGAAGGCCTGTCTTGGACTAAAACAGTTAAGAACTTCAGTCAGCAAATTCAATGTGTTACAGTTTAAAACAACACCTCCAAACTCCAATCACATAGTGTTAGACTGAAGGTCATTCACCTATCTCACAGTATGGGGAAGCATGAGCAAAGATGAGAGTGACTATATTTGCAGGACAAAGAGCTTCCACGTAACAAGGTGAATTGAAAATCAAATGATACAACAACCTCTAATGAGAGAGTGACAAAGGAATTATTACTTTACAATGAATTACTCACATGTAGACCATAGGCCAAAATTCTGTGTCTTTCTTTTCTCATTCATCTTATATTTCATGACAGTGCTATTTAAACTATTGACAACCCGATCATATCAAATCATTAAATTAATGACCATAATCATAAGTGTTTTCAAATATAATATTTACCATATTTCTGCATATACACACATCATATATACATATAAACATACACATTCACACAACAGAATATACAATTAGTGGTGATTAAATTACATCAATTATATGCTAGATTAAAGCTACACAGAATTGCTATATATAGAAAAGCAACTAGATAAAGTCAGCAAATATACTGAAGAGAAGGAATTTGGACAAAAAGTGAAAATGTAATGTGCTCATTAATCTTTCTTGAGAATGAATTGGGTCTGACTCATGTTTTATTAATTTGATTAAGAAAATACATTCATAAATATGATACTACTATCTTCTCCATTCTTATCAACTAGCTATAGTAAGTGTGAACCTTTGTACCTACTTGTCTCATGAGTATGTTTCCTAAGAAAACTCAAACCAAAACTGGTTGGTGTAGTGTCATAGCCTGTGATCTCAGCACTTGGGAGGCAGAGGCAGAGGCCGAAGGATCACTGCAAGTTTAAGGCCAGCCTGGTATAGGTCAGCCAAGACTATACAGCTGAACCCAGTTCAGAAAAACAAAAAACAAAAAAGAAATAAAAACAACAACAAAATTCCCTTTAGCCTTGTATCTGAGCACTGCGGAGGCAGAGGTAGGAGAATCGCTGTGAGTTGAGGCCAGCCTGAGACTACAGAGTGATTTCCAGGTCAGTCTGGGTTGGAGAGAGACATGGAATGGCTTGCTAGACTGCTGCAGTTAATGGAATCTAAACACTGTTTCACATCCAAGAACCATTAAGTAAGTGGTCTCACAGGTAAATAAAAAGGGTAGACCTTTCCTCTAAATCAGGAAAAGAACTTCCCTTTTGGATTCTTGAAGAAATTGGCCTTACTTGAACTTGCTACAAAATTCTCCATTTATCTGAAGAGAAAGATCTATAAAGACTGAACTTTGGTATGGTGGTTGTGTGCCTTTAATCCCAGCACTTGAAAAGCAAATGTAAGAGGATCTCTGTGAGCTCAAGGCCACTCTGAGACTACATAGTGAATTCCAGGTCAGTCTGAGCTAGAGCGAGATCCTACCTTGTAAAAACAAATAATAGTAATACTAATAACACTAGTAATAAAATAAAAATAAAGACTGCAAATTAAACAACTTTTATAAGCCCTCTTTAATTGTTTAATTGTTCAGCTGTACTGAAACTCACTCTGTAGCACGAGGATGGCCTTGAACTCATAGCAATCCTCCTGTCTCAGCCTCTCTGGTGCTGAGATTATAGGCATGAGCCACCACACCCAGTTTAGTGTTCTTTCTATGAAGTCAAAAATATCTTCAATAAAGGGCTATATATCATTTTACTTTCCTTTTCACCATGATCCCAGATGTCTATAAACGGAAAGCAAGCCAGACATGGTGGTGTACATCTTTAATCCCAGCACTTGGGAGGCTGAGAAAGAGGCCAGTGTGGGCTACAAAGCAAATTCTAGGTCAGCCTGAACTAGGCTACTAGACTGAGACCTCAAAAAAAAACAAAACTCAAAAGCAGTACCTAGAACTTAACTCAAAGGGCAATAAAGATTTCTGGGTGTGGTGGTACATGCCTTTAATCCCAGCAAAGACAAAGGTAGGAGGATTTTAGGAGGATAGCTGTGAGTTTGAGGCCAGCCTGGGACTACAGAGTGAGTTGTAGGTCAGCCTAGGCTAGAGTGTAACCCTACCTCAAAAAAAAAATGGATTCTGAAAGCATGGGTGAATGACAGAAAGCACCACTTGGGGAATATTGCTTAAACCAATGGGACACATCATGCCCTCCAGCTGGTCAACCTTAGGCTAATATTATTCTAGTTTCCCACAAGGTTAAGAAAGATAGGAAGGTAAAGACTTGATTTGGCCCCAATTATCTGCAATAAATATTCTACATTTTGTATCAAATAATCATTTCACTATATGATATGATGCCCAGATGGTCTTTTTAATGATATTGGTAAACTTTCTTTTTTAAACAAACATTCTTACAGTATACACTTAGATAAATTATTTACCTTGACAAAGTTATGATTTCCTGGAATTCTTTTACTAAGATTCTCAACAGTAGACTGGGTTCTTAGGTCAAGCCATACTATGGATCAAAATATAATAATACATGAAGAATTTCATAAAAATTGGAACTTAATGAAATCACTGTCAAGAACAGGAAAGTGATTAGTTTCTATTAAGTAATTAAAATGATATAGCTTTAAAAAGACAGAAAATTAGACAATTAGAAATGAATGAACATATTGTTAGAAGAAAATATATTTCTAAGGGTGGATTTAAAGCCTTTATGCAAAATTACAGACCAAGTTATAGGAACAATACAAACCTTATACCTCTTACTTTGCATTTTTTCTAGAAAAAAATAACAAAATATTTGGAATATGGAATTTCTAGTCAAACATGAGGGGAGAGAAGAGCCGGTTGACAATGCAAAATGCACAGGATAAAGTGTGTATCAGAAAACCAAGTGGAAAACCTGAAGTTTTTTTAATGTATGAATGATTATTTACACTAAAATCTCTCAGTATAGGCAAGGTCTGAAATCATGAGATTGTTTTTAAGTCCCCATTCTTTTCTTTGCTGGATTATAGAGCAACCTCTATTTTAATGAACCACCATACTTTTACCAAATTCCTAGTATCCATATCCTGATCCCCAAGTAGAAAATATTTCTGTTTTGTTTAATGGCTAAAGACTTGAGGAAGAGAAGACAATAAATACTAATAAAACAATTGTAGAACCAGCTGGACTCCATTTTTTAGATTTATGTTTTTTTGTTTGTTTGTTTTGTTTTGTTTTTGTTTTTTTTTTTTTTTTTTTTTTGAGATAAGGTCTCACTCTAGCCCAGGCTGACCTGGAATTTACTATGTAGTCTCAGGGTGGCCTTGAATTCATGGTGATCCTCCTACCTCTGCCTCCAAAATGTTGGGATTAAAGGCGTGAGTCACCATGCCTGGCTAGATTTATGTTTTGTATTTAACTCATAACTTTAATCTGTTAGTGGTAACTTGGTACTCTTGGGACACTGACTATGTTCAGATGCCCCCTGAAAAAAAAAACCTTAGGCACACAGTATATTAAAGGGACTACAGGGAAGACAATAGAAGCTTGCCTATTACATTTTTGAATGCCAACATTCATATTCATGAGGGGGCTGGAGAGATGGCTCAGCAGTTAAGGCACTTGCCTGTAAAGTCTAACAACCTGGGCTTGATTCCCCAGTATCCACAAAAAGCCAGATGCACAAAGTGGCATATGCATCAGGAGTTCATTTGCAGTGTCAGAGGCCCTGGTGGGCCCATTGTCTCTGTCTCTCTTCTATCTCTCTCTGTTTGTATATAGATTTTTTAAAAAATCAACATCAGCTGGGCATGGTGGAGCCCACCTTTAATCCCAGCACTCGGGTGGCAGAGTTAGGAGGATGGCCATGAGCCTAGCCTGATACTACATAGTGAATTCCAGATCAGCCTGGACTACCCTACCTAGAAAAACATAAATAAATAAATAAATAAATAAATAAATAAATAAATAAATATCATTTGAAATCAGTTCTTACCTAAGATTAATATTCATTAATTCTTCCTAAATGCTTAAATCATTGTCCTTGACAAATCTGGGCTTCATTGTGACAGCTAATTCCCATGAGACTTTCAGCTTGTGACTTCTGGACACAATACCACTTTTTGCAGTTGTAAAAACCAGCAAGTAAACAGCTCACGACAATCAAGAAAACAGGACATGAGAGGGAGGAAAGAGAGGGAATCATAATGGTTTATGGTCCATAAGCTATCAATAAAATGTTTTAAAAATTTTTTTTAAAAAAGCAAAACAAAAGCTGTTTCAAAGAATAACATGCCATGGTTGGTGTTTTTTGTTTGTTTGTTTTGGTTTGGTTTTTTTGGTTTTTCGAGGTAGGGTCTCGTTCTAGTCCAGGCTGACCTGGAATTCACTATGTAGTCTCAGGGTGGCCTTGTACCCATGGCAATCCTCCTACCTCTGCCTCCGGAGTGCTGGGATTAGAGACGTGCGCCACCATGCCCGGCTAATTTTTTTTTTAAGGATATGGCCTATAGATGAGATCTGCATTTGCTGCCCAGCACTAGTACTTCACCCAAGAACACCATCTCAAATTCCCTTTGGGAATTCAGTGCTCCTTAATCTTCAAACATTTGGTTTATCTGAAAATTTGCCCTACCCGAGGCTACAGTTTTGGGTCTGAACCTTGAGAGAAAGCCTGAAATTTGTGCTCAGACTTGAAATTGTCCCTCCTCTGAGCTGAGTTTAGTACTGAGTGGCTTGGACCAGCTATCTTCACAAAGGGAGATTTGAGTCTGCCAAATCTGGAACCATCCCAGAAAACTCAGACTTGGGCTGCAGAGATGCCTAAGTGGTTAAAGATGCTGACTTGCAAAGCCTGATGGACCATGAGGTTCCCTATTACCTATGAAAAGCCAGAAACACAAAGTGACACATGCATCTGGAGTACGTTTTCAGAGGCAGGAGGCTCTGGTGCACCTGTATTTCTCCACTCTCTCAAAAAATTAAATAAAAAAAATACTCTAAAAAAAGACATGGCAGGATTGCTCTGAGTTCAAGGTCAGCCTGAGCTACAGTGAGACTCTATCTCAACAAAAAATAATTTTTAAGAAAACTTTACTTACTTGAAGTTGAGTTTTCACTTATTTATACTCATGATGCATACCATTAGTAACATCATCAGAAGTGACAAGATCTCCCATAGTGAAGGTTCAAGGACAATCCACTTTCCACACAGTGGAAAAATGTATGTCTGTGGCAAAAGTGAACTTTCATCATAGACAAACAACCCTAGCAGATATTACTAGAGTATCAGGGGTAGTTGGGAAAGTGGAAGAAGTGTAACAATGAACAAGCACATCTTAATTGCCCATGTTTCAAGCTACAGTGAAGTAGGATTTTTAAAAAAATCAATTTGGTGAGCTTTGATTATGTACCTTCAAAAATGAAATAGAGCCGGGCGTGGTAGTTCACGCCTTTAATCCCAGCACTCGGAAGGCAGAGGTAGGAGGATCGCCTTGAGTTCGAGGCCACCCTGAGACTACAAAGTGAATTCCAGGTCAGCCTGGGCTAGAGCGAGACCCTACCTCAAAAAAAAAAAAAAAAAAGAAATAGAATAGATGAGAATGGTAAATTTCAGAGCTCACTACACTTGACAAGATAAATACTGATTTGTGCAACTTCCATTTTAGTTATGTGTTTACTGAATCATCACATAAAATACATTTCTTATGAATGTAATTTCTTATAAATTTGTAATCCCTGACTCTAGGCTTTTAATTTGATGGTTTAAGTCTCCTACAGTGTTTCTCTCTCAATCTCTCTCTCTCTCTCTCTCTCTCCTCATCTTATTCTAGAGATGAACCCAAGGCCTCATACAGGCTAGGTATCACTAACCCAAGCCCCCAATCCATTTTCTCATATATCAGTGGACAGAACGTTTACTGGAGAACTTAAAGATAACCCTATTCCCCACAATTTTGCAATAGTAGGTCTGGGATTAGGGCACAGAAATCTGCCTTTAAATAAGTGCTCCACTTTGCAAACACTAATAGATTCCATAGCAATGGTTCTTCTTGAGAAGCATACCAGAACCATCTGGAAAACTTAAAATTATACAGCCAGGCCCTCTTTTGTAGAATTCTAATTGTAAGACTAGGTAAGGCCTGAGTTTATACACTTGTGTATATACTCCAAGTTATCCAACATAGTACTAATATGTGAAAGTTTCTTTTACAGGGCATCTTCTTTAAGACACTAATGTATTCCAATCACTTATTTAAAAACAAAATTAAAGCTGGGCGTGGTGGCGCACGCCTTTAAACCCAGCACTCGGGAGGCAGAGGTAGGAGGATCACCATGAGTTCAAGGCCACCCAGAGACTACACAGTGAATTCCAGGTCAGCCTGGGGCTAGAGTGAGACCCTACCTTGAAAAAACAAAACAAAACAAAAAAACAAAACAAAAAAAATTAAATACGGACCATAAGGTGGCCCTATGAGTCTCAGTAGCTCTATGACTCTATTATTCCTAATCCAAGACTAGTTTAGTAACCAGCCTCTTTTATTCTGCACTTGATAGCCTTACTTATACCTGACAACAGTAGTAATCCACAGAGCTAATTCCTCACCATAAAGAACCAAAATACTACATGTGAGATCATGAAACCGTTGCTACCAACAAGCTTTGTGACTTAGGCACTTTTTACAATCCTTCTTGGCCTGGATTTTCTAAACATGAAACAAGGATACTGGAGTAGATGTTGTCTAAAGTCCCTCTCCTTCCATTGTCCCAGGATCACAGAAGAAAGGCTTTTATATTTTCACTTGTTTCTATTGCCAACAACTTCATGGAAATTAGAGTACATGGAATGAATTAGTACAAATGGCAAAGAGAAAGAAGTCAGTGGTTGATACACTACCAAGCAATTCACAAATGCTCAAAATTAATTGAATTAAGAACAAAACAATTAGAAAACTCATTATAGAGGCTATGATAGCAGAATTAGATTTGCAAAATGAGATCCCAAAAAGCCAAAGAGAAGACCCCAAGCTGGAGGACTAACCCCCTTGTGTAGGTAATTTTGGAAGATAATCAAAAGAAGTGGTACAGAACCAGATCTGGTGGCAGCAAGTCAATTTCCCCCAACACCTCTGAGTTGGAAGGCTGGGAAGTGAGCAGAGCCAGAGCACCAATACCTGAGGAAGTACCAGCAGCTGGAACTGAAGAGCCAGAGGGAACAACGGCAACTGGAACTGAGGAGCCAGGAGAAACTGGAGCAGCTGGAGCATTAGAAGAAATAACGCAATTCATGCTAGAGATGGCCAGGCTCAAGGTCTATGTACTCTTGTGGACCATTTTGGAGACGGTAGATCAGTTGGGCAAGTTAATCAGAATGAACATTTTTCTCCACATTTGAGTGTAGAAAAAGAAATGCAAGAGCCGGGTAGTAGAAGGGGAACTACAGAAATCTAATCTGAATGTCTAGTTCAATAGCATTTACATTTGGATGAAGACCAGGAAAATATGGGTTTCTTGTTCAGGATGCATACATCCTACATAGAAAAAGCACTGCAGGGAAATGATGTACAATGTACTGAACTGAAATGACACACAAGGCATTATAGGAGGACATCCTAATAAAGGAATACTAACCAAGAGCACACTACATTCCCTGAACCCGTCCTAGCCATATGCTGCAGGACATAAAAAGGCTATTTTGGGAAAGCAGTTTCAAGAAAGCCCTTTTGAGTCTGGTGTCTGGAAGTAAAGCCATCTCCACATAAAGGACAGCTCTATCTAGAGGGAATAGGGTATTGCTAACTCTCAAAGGGATTAGGAAAAAGTGGTGAGAAAATAGATGCTAAATTATGCAGAACAAACTATTCAGCCTGCTTCTAGAAGGTATGTTCTTAGACCAAGTGAATGGAAATCTAAATGGTCCAGACTATAATAAACAGTTTAACAAAACAATTTGGATGACATGATTAATATCACATCTATTATATTTGTGGTGGATTTAGTTGGTCCTGGAAAAAAATTTAAGAGTGAAGACAAATGTAGTAGTTGCCTCAATTTCTGAGGACCATGATTAGTTGAACGAAGAGTACATTATCAAGGAAGTACACCTAGCATTTTTGTACAACGTTTGACTAACGGTAACACTAGGAGGAAAAGCAAAGAAAAATAAAAATATCAGTAGGGATTTAGATAAATGTTTCCAGTTGGCTAAGCACAAGACAAATAGTAAGTCTCCCCTGAGATAGTTTGTCCTGATAAGTTTCTAGTATGAGACTACACTTATTCAAAGTATTATTGGCTTGTTTCCCTGCAATAACCTAATAATTATGAAACAATTAACTACCAAGGTTTTCCAGTTGGCAAAAGTTAAGCCATTAATTAGTCTGAGAAAGAAGTTACATGTAAGGAATTAGAGACTATGCCCTTCATTTAATGGCATTTTCAGTAACAACAGGTAGGCCAAAAGAAAAATGGAGTGGGATGGTAGGAAAATTAACATCTATTTCCACCTGGGTTGTGTGTGTGTTTGTGTATGCACGTAGTTGTGCACATATATGAACATGTCAAAAGATCGAATCTAAAATCTACTTTAGGGCTGGAGAGATGGCTCAGCCGTTAAAGGCACTTGCGTGCAAATCCTGAAGGCCTGGGTTCGATCCCCCATTACTCATGCAAAGCCAGATATGTCATGCATCTGGAATTCATTTGCAGTGGTAGATGGTCCTAGCTTGCCCATTCTCTCTCTCTCTCTCTCTCTCTCTCTCTCTCTCTCTCTCTCTCTCTCTCTCTCTTTCTCCCTACCTCCCCCTCTCTCAAATAAATAAAAGTATTTAAAATCTACATTAGCTCTTAAGCATATTAAAGTCCAAATGCCAATGACATACCTGAGGATGGGGGAATCTCACAGAGGTCTGTATTACCCTAGAAAAATGTATCATGCATAATCCAATCATTTCCTCTGGCATTCCAGAGGAAGCTAGCAGCTAATTCAGAAATGGGGACAGGAGACCGAGCATGTTGTAAAAGCTTATAATTCCAGCACTTGAAAGGCACAAGTTCAAGGCTAGCAGCTACATGTACAGAGCAAGACCTTATTGCAAACAAACTAACATCCCCAAAAAAAAAAAATAATCAGTGGCATGACTAGTACTTACAGAATAGTCTTTATAGCAAACAAACAAAAAACAAACCAAGGGCTGGAGAGATGGCTCAGCGGTTAAGGCACTTGCCTCCAGTGCCTAAGTCCCAGGTTCAATTCCCCAGGACCCACATAAGCCAGAACCACAAGGTGGTGGCCCTGGTCTCCTCTCTCTCTCTCTCTCTCTCTCTCTCTCTCTCTCTCTCTCTCTCTCTGTGTGTGTGTGTATCTTTGCTTGAAAATGAATAAATAAAATATATTTAAAAAAAAAAAAACAAACCAACAACAACAACAAAAACACCTTGCAGCCCTGGGAAATATTACCATATTTTGCTGAGTTTTTCAAGGCTAGTTTCACACAGCGAAACTGACTTTCACCGTTGAGATCCCCAGTCTTTAGTATCTCTTTGTGCCCTATTTAAGACTATGAATTCATCATAGCTATACATATGGACATATATCATATAAATTAAATTCTGAATTCAGTCTTCTGCATTTTCCACTTTCATCATTCCTGGGCGCTTGTGCCCTTGACAGTTAAACTGGGGAAATTAAAGTGAGGGCCTCAGTAGCTTGAGATGAACATCAATGGATTAATTCATGTATGGTACTTGAACCTGACAGATTATAAAGACTATAAATAAGAGTTTAAAAACACCAGACTAGAGGCCAGATTATGGGCCTCCAACCTTGCATGGCTGCAGGGCTGGCAGCCGAATCCTGGGGCAACCCATCTGGTCTCTTGAATAAAGGTCAAAGCTGGATTCTAATATATATATATATATATATATATATATATATATATATATATATATATATATATATATATATATATATATATATACCAGACTAGAGAGATGCCTCAGTGATTAAAGGTGTTTACAAAGCCTGATGACCCTCATTTGATTCTTCAGTACCCACCTAAAGCCAGATGCAAAGTAGCACATGCATAAGAAGTTTGCAAGGGGCAGGAGACCCTGGTAGGCCCATACTCACTAACTTTCTGTCTCTTTCTCTCATAAATAAATAAATTATTTAATTAATTAGTGAAAAACAAGGCCAGGCACGGTGGTACAAGCCTTCGATCCCAGCACTCAGGAGGCAGAAGTAGGAGAATTGTGAGTGTGTGGCTATCCTGGACCTACAGAGTCAGTTCCAGGTCAGCCTGGGTTAGAGTGAGACCCTACCTTAAAAAAAAAGAAGGGACTGGAGAGATGGCTCAGGGGTTATGGTGCTTGCTAGCAAAGCCTGATGGTTCAATTCCCCAGTACCCATGAAAAACTGGATGCACAAAGCAGCACATGCATCTAGAACTGTTTGTACTGACAGGAGGCTCTGGCCTTCCCATTTCTTCTTTCTCATTCTCTCTCCCCTTCTCTCTTTGCAAATAAGTAAATAAAAATATTTTCTAGGGCTGGAGAGATGGCTCAGAGGTTAAGGCACTTGCCTCCAGTGCCTAAAGCCCCGGGTTCAATTCCCCAGTACCCACATAAGCCAGACCCACAAAGTGGTGGCCCTGGTGTTCTCTCTCTCTCTCTCTCTCTCTCTCTCTCTCTCTCTCTCTCTCTGCTTGAAAAAGGAATAAATAAAATATTTTAAAAATATTTTCTAAAGATTTCAATAAGCAAACATA
>PVHP010026950.1:0-24250 GCA_004024765.1 Zapus hudsonius | reverse complement strand
ATTTAATGGCAAAACACAATTCAATCTAAGAGTCCTTCTGTAATACATTTACACATTTGTGGGACTATTAGTTTACATATCAGACCTGGATGCAGCTCCTCCTGTTTTTTGGATTTAGTTCCTGGTGATATATACTCAGAATGCCATTCTTCTATTAGTTAGCTTCTCATAACTGTTTTGAAATACCTGAGGCAATTAACTTATAAAGAGGGAAAAAAAACTATTTTGGTTTACAGGTCTGGAAATTCTGTCTAAAACTGAGTTGATGTATTGTTTGGGTCTTTGGACAAGTGAAACAAGCCACTCACCTCATTCCCCAGAGGTCAGAGAAGAGGAACAGAGCTCCCACAATCCTCTTTGAGGGCCTATCCCTACTGACCAAAGTACTTCCCCAAAGATCATACCTGTTCATAGAGCCATCCAGAGCCTGTTGGGAGATATTCACCATCCAAATTACAAGAGAGCTTCTCTTTGTAAAATGAATATGTAGAGCAGTTATGTAGTTTTATAGTTCCTAAGTATTCCCAAATTGCCTTAGAAGAGTGATTTTTCAATTTTTACTGCGGCCACCGTTGACTACAAGTTATGCATCATTTAAGTCCTTTTGGGTTTCTCCTTTTTGGAGAATTACAGCTGTAATACAAAGTGTAAGAACCGGGGATTCAGGGCGATATGCACAGGATCCCATACTCTTGGGCTCCCAAGAAAAGATGCACTATGCGAGTGACTGCCGGGGAGGCTTTTAAAAATAGAAGCGAGGTAATCCAGATTGTTGTATATTTGTTAACTGATACTGACCTCATTCTCTGATGGAGATTGTGTTTCTATTTTTCAGGATACAGCGAGGGAGCTGTGGCCCATATAACCCTACCAACCGATTGCAGGCAGAAAGCTGAGATCCTGACATGAGATGAGCCACCACAGTCATACGGGGGAGGATCCATATGGAACCCCACAGAGAATGATTGGATGAACAAGGGACCCACAGCCATAGCCATTCAATCAACATAGTATAGGCCAGTGAGACAGAAACCAAGGATTTTCGACACAAGGACCTCTAAGCTCGCAACATTAAAGCAGCCTTTTTACTCACCCACCACGACTCAGGGAACTGAGCGGAAGAGGGGGCGGAAAGATTGTGAGAGCCGTGGTGGGGGAGAATAGCAGAGACTTGGCAACCCTCAGTAACAACACACTTGGGTCATGAGAACCCGGCTGAAGCATGAGAACTGGGCTATCCATGGACCCCTACCACAAAGACTGATACAGACGGCCCATGGAGGAGGACATCCAGTTGACTGGGGATGGGGAAGGGGGGCAACGGGGAATTGGGGATAACAACTCATGGTTGGCCCACTAAACAATGTTATTATTATGTACAATAAAGAAGAAAAATAAATAAATAAATAAATAAATAAAAAAGAATCCATAAGGAGGGTTGACAACCACTTTGCCGAGACTCCCTATTTGGCACAGGACCAGCGAAGGGTGGGATGCAGCTCCATGCACAGTGCATGGTGAGCTACAGACACAGCTGTACTTGAGCCTCAGGACAGAGGTGATGCCCATGGGCATGGGATAAGGTGGTGGGTTCTCCCACGCCATCCCTTCCCTGCCAGCTTTCTATTGGACTTCCCATGAATGGGCAAGAATTTGAAAACGACTTAGAAGAGATCTTTTGGTTCAAAAAGAAAAGCTCACAAGCCATGATTCAAGCAGCTAGGACAAGCTCCCTTGGAAGCAGGATGAACTAAAAAGGGGCACAAGCTCCAGACAGGAGCAAGAACAACCTACTGTCTGTGTGAATTCGGTCAAACATCCATCTCCTGGGCCTCAGCTTCATAGAGTGAAGCATAGGGATCAAATCCATCTCACAGGGTTGTTGGAAGGGCTGAAATCACACAGCAAAGTGTTGTGATACGATGCTAATAAGTTCAAGGTGATGGGAGGCAGGAAGGAGAGAGGACTGAGGGTTAGCAGAGGACCATGAACTTGCAGCAGGCAGAGTTCATGTTCAAACTCAGAAAGGTGAGGACCCAGCAGGTGTGGAAAATGTTGGCATCTGTTAATCTGGGGACAGTGCTTGTTACATAATTCATTCATATTCTCTCTCTCTCTCTCTCTCTCTCTCTCTCTCTCTCTCTCTCTCTCTCTCTCTCTCTCTCTCTCTCTCTCTCTCAAGAGCCAGTGCCTGGCACATACAGAATGCTCAGTACAGATCTGGATCCTTTCCCACTTCCTCATCAGAAGCTGATGACAGTCCCCAAGGAACAAAATCCTGCTGACCAGTGGAGCATGCCTCAGAGAAGCAGTGACAGGCCTGCCTTCCCCAGGGAGCTCCACGGGGACACACTCTCCTCCGTGGGTGCTGGATGACACCCCTGTTCCTCCCCTTGCTTCGGCCTGAATGTGAGCTTAGAGACAGGCTCTTCTTCTGGGATCTCTTCAGTCGGATCCCGTTTTCTCTATGGGATTTTCCACCGAGGGAAGCTGTTTACGTTTGGATTGGCTGTGGCTTGCCACTCCTGCCATGCTTTCCAGGTCGGAGCCACAGGGATGTTTATTTAGTCTCTAGACTTTGTTTCTGTTCTCCTCACGGAAACTCTGGGCTCCGGTGATCTGAGTGCCTCTGACATGAAAGCTGACTCTCCTGAAGCTGATGGTAAGTGCTTGGCCTGCACAGGACCACAGCTGTTTTTATGTTGCAGCAAATACACAAGACAGCAGGTCATTTACCAGGTGAGGTTCTCAGACGCTGAAATCAAGGCGAGGGAGCGATTGTTAATTTTTATCACGGATCTGCCAAATTCTTTCCTCCACTCTCTTCACCTGGGTTCTTAGTATTGAAAAGCTTGTCCCACTGGGCGCTGTCATGGGCCTCTCCATCAGCTCTCTCAACAGACAGGCTCCCTTTCAGTGGTATTCGTCCACTGGCAGAGAAAGGAAAAACATCTCCTGCCTTCTTTTATTTATTTTTTTTTTTTGCACTATTCACTCAGAGGACACATTGCTATCAGTTCACTCCGGAATGCGCACCCAGGATTTCAGTAAGCTTTCGATGTGATAAAATTGCATGTTAGCAGCAGACAAAGGTATTTACTTACATAAATCAGTCTTCCACGTGGCTTATCAGCTTACTCTTCCCATTTCAAAGCAGACATGATAATAGTGGACATTTGAGATGCCCTCATATTCAATGAATGCAAGAGAATTGATGGTGCTTTAGCTATTTACTACCTGGGCCTTTAAAGCTGGACCCTGAGCCGCAGTCAAGGGAGCTGGCCAACCAGAACCTTCCATCAGATCCATAGGCCACAAGTGCAGCTCCCAGGCTACTTGGAAACAGAAGTCAGAAAAACAGTTCTCAACCTTAAACGAGACAGTGAAGGCTTTGGTTTCCTTGGAGAGAGGAAAAGGCCTCTGTCATTGAAATTCTTTTCTTTCTTGGGCTGTCTCCCTTGGTGTTCCAAAATCATAAAAGAGCAATATTCTTTAAAGCCACAAAGCAATTTTCTTGAAGTCATCATCGTGCATCAGGACTAACTTGACAAAATATTAGAGAAAATCAAGGTAAGAGAAAATCCAAGGAAGGCAAGGTCTTTTCTCATGGGCATCAGTGTTCTGGCCATGATGACAGCATTTCCCTGCTGGGATAGGAAGCACCTGCAGCCCCATTGCCATTACAGTTACTGTCCTGTCTTTATACAGGTTTTCCTCTGAGACCAAGCACAGTTCTTAGTGTCCATTTGTGGAATAGCAATGAAGTTATCCATAGAGAACTTTTCAAGATGATCTGGTAAATGATACAGTGCATTACAGCTGAAAGCCCCGTGCATCTGAAATTCCACTCCACTGAGCAACGGCTTTTATGTGCGAATCTCACTAACGTATGCTGTGGGAACATCATTTATTCTCTGACTTCTAAAGTGGCTGCCTTGGAAACACTTTCCAATTTAAGGACCAAAGATATTAAATTAAAATAGCAAAATAGAGAAAACAAAAACTGGATCACAAAATTCCGAGCAGGGGGAGATACCACTTTGACTCTCTTCTGCCCTCTACTGGACATTATTGATATATCCTCAGTCCAAAAAATAAAAAGGAAGAGAGGGAGGGAAAAAGAAAGGAGGGAAGGAGGAAAGGAAAAATAGAAATATGAATTTATACATCTTAATAATTTTAGGTAGTATGGAGAAAATATTTCTCTTGTGGTGACTCAGGTAAATGGCGAGAATGACTTAGTTTTCTATGTTCTACTTTAAAAATTGGGAATGTGTGCATATATGATATTCACATAGATATTCATATCGAAATGATGTGGAATTTAACATTTTAATTATTTTGAAGTAGTATTAAGTCCACTTAAATTTTTGGAAAACCACCACCAAGATTCATCTCCAGAACCTTTTTTTTTTTAATTTCAAACTTCTACCTGTTAAGCTGCAACTCCCTGTTCCTCCCCAGTGGTTCTGCTGTCTGCTTCTATGAATGTGTGTAAGTGTCTCATCCAGGAGGAATCGTGCAGTGTTTGTACTTTTGGGATAAGTATTCACTTTTTAAACTGTAATAAAATACTGCGGGAATGGATAGGCATGGTGGCGGCACATAGATGAACTTAGGGAGAATGAAGGAGTGTTCTGGGTGAACACGAAAAAGGAGGCAGGAAGTTAGCATGTAAAGTGCAAAAGAGAAAGAGAAGCAATGTAGGGAATCCCAGCAGTGTGTTACTGAAATTGCTAAAATTCCAGGCTTTAGAATTAAAAACAAAAACAAAACAAAAAAACCAGAGTAAGTCAGTTGCCTAAGGCCAGAAAGCACCATAGGGTATAGTTTGGTTCACGTCTACCTTTTCTGGTTCCAAAGTTTCTTCGCACTTGTGTCCTTACCATAATAACAAGTAGGTCTTCATCTTTTAAACACTGAGCGAGGAGCATGCTCACGTTCATCTCATACATGCAGGGATCTCTTATTAATTTTAATATGTTTCAACCTTGAGACCCTGAACCCTAATTGTCTGTCATTGCCCCACTCTTTGAAACATGGTAGTTAAAGTCTTTTTTACTTGCACGTGTACCAGAGCTTCTTAAACAAATATTGGGATACTTTTACCTCTTGTATGCATCTGCTTTCTGTAGGTGGCTAGGTAATTGAACCGGGATGGGTAGGCTTTGCAAACAAACACTTTTAACTGCTAAGCTATATTCGCAGCCTCTGAAATGCTGTAATTTTTAAAAGAGTAACTGTTTACTGCATGAGTCCACTTGCTCACACAGGACCATGTCAGTAATTATCATTGGTTTTATCTCCTTTGTGTAAGACTTTGAAGGGACTCTGAAAGGTGGAGAAGTGTAGTCATCAAGCAAGTTAGTTGAGACGAACTAAAACCATAATGTTTTCTTTTATTAGGCACAGGTGTGATCAAAAGCCAACCAACAGAAAGGAAGCAACTTTATTCCAGCAAGATCCCAGACAGTAGCTCACCAGCAGTGGGAAATGTTCATCACTCTCTCCCCGCAGGGTCCTCTATGCAGACCCTTTGGCGTCTTGGTGCACTGGGGAATTGATCTCCTTCCCTGAGTGGGATCCGTGTTTACCCCTAGTAACAGCACCTTTAGATATTGACAGCCTTTCTTTCTTTTTAATATTTTATTTATTTGCAAGGAGATAGAGATAGATAGATAGATAGATAGATAGATAGAGAGAGAGAGAATGAATGGACACAAATGAACTCCAGATGCATGTGCCATATTGTGCTTCTGAACTTATGTGGGTACTGGGGAATTGAACCTGGGTTCTTAGGCTTTGCACACAATTGCCTTAACCACCAAACCATCTCTCCAGCGCATTGGCAGCATTTCTGACATGTCATCTCAGGGCTCAATTTGCTCTTTCCGGGCCTCTGCCCTCTGGGGAGACTATTTTCTCCATATACCCCTCTATGAGCTGTGTGAACACCAGCAGCTTCCTCACTGTTGTGCTGGCAGGGCTGGAGGGAAGGTTGCAAACTCTACCTGACTTGGCGGGAGGAAGACTGCTCTGCTGGGAAGAGGCAGTCTCCAGCCCTGTCCCATGGAGGCCTTTATACAAGTTGCTGCCCATGCCGGTGTCCAGTGCCTCTCCACAGTGACTGACTGGCCTTTAGAGCATCTGGTCGCCATTTCTGGGAGATTTTATTTTCCTGATTAATAGTTTTCTACCCACTTACTATGCTATATTATTATGACATTTGTAATTGAGTTGTAGTAACTTAATGGATATTCAGGGGCTGAATAAACCATCAGAAGAAGGACTTTGGTTGCAAGTATTCAAAACAGTATTTCTCAGAATGTTCCCTTAATAATCTAAGACAAGGTATAGAGAGCATTATCACTAAAAATTAGATTTATAGGGGCTGGAGAAATGGCTCAGCAGTTAAGGAGCTTGCCTGCAAAGCCTAACAATGGAAGTTCAATTCCCAAGTACACACGTAAAGCCAGATGTACAAAGTGGCACATGCATTGGAGTCTCTTTTGAGCAGCTGGAGGCCCTATTCTCTGTCTCTCTTCTATCTCTCTCGGCTTGCAAATAAAAATGTTTTTTTTTAAAAAATAGATTTATAGGAATAATTCATCATATAAAATTCTTATATTCTGACTCACTGCTTCCAGAGAATTTATTATGCAATAGTGAAAGTCTAGTGTCTTGGAACGATCTTCCCCATGACTGGTCTTTCTGCTATGGAGATGATTGTTGTGGTCCTTGCTGAACTGGTCCAATGGTCCCAGTTATTAATGCTCTAGCAGGTTATGCAGGGTCTGTGGTCTGAGCTACATTAGACAATCCTTAGCTCCCAACCTTGGTCTCGTGACCATGACCCCTGCCCACCTGCAACCAATTGTTTATCTCCAACTGAAAAGCAGAGCGCAAGCTCTGACCACCCACAGAAAATCCCTTCTGCATTCATCTGCTTTCTATTACTATAACAGAATTCCAAGATAACCAACTTATAAAGAGAAAAGGTTTATTTTGGCTCACAGTGCTGGAGTCCATGATTGGGTATGTGGTGAGGCATCAGATCATAGTGGTAGTCCAAGGTGAAGGAAAAGCCTTATATCCAGGGTGCACTGAAAACTGGAAGAGGCTGGGGGCCCACAGTACCCTCCAGTGGTGTTCCCAGTGACCTTGACTTCTTTCTCATCAGGCCCCATTTCTTAAAAGTTCCATCAGTTCCCAAGAGTACATGCTGGGGAAAAAAGCCCATGTGGGCCCTTAGCAGATTTTCAAGATTCAAATTATAGCAGGTTCTCAAGTGGAAAAAGGCATCTAGTGAGCTCTTCCCATTCAGAAGTTTTGGAAGCACCCAAGGGAAGAAGGCTCTGATGACTTAGCTCAATTCATGCGCAGTGACTTCCACCACACTGAAAGCAGTCTGGATTTGAAGGCTATTGGTTCCAGCTTTAATTTGTGGTGGTTGTGCATGTTGCAGCAAGGACCCGTTATTATTTTTCTTTGTGAATCAAATTCTGTGCTTAACAATGACTTGACTTTCTCAAGTCATTATTATCTCTTATTATATTATGTTATAATACGATATCATATTATTATATTTTATTATATATTATTATATTTTCAGCTATCAACTTCCTGCATGCTTAAGATTTTTCCTAAGTAAAATGACTTTAGTGTCTGTTCTGAGTAGCTTAATTCTCTTGTCTATAAGAGAGGGATGATGGCAGTGCATGAAGGTCTATGGACCAAACACACAATGGCTTATATTACCTGGTTCAGCAATTGCACTCCGATTATTCTTAAAGTCTTAATCCATATTCCTCATATTGGGTTGACTTGTGGTGAGATCCGCAGAGATAGAGAACTGAGGAGGCAAAAAACACAGAAAGTAGGAGCTTATTAGTTCCCAAGAGGGACCAAGTTGACTCTGCAGGGTAAAAGCAATCTTTTTATTTTGATGGTCCCCAGCCTGGGCCTGACACATGCAAGATGCCACACTGCATTGTTCTCTTTCCCTACAAAACCTGAACAGGTGGAAAACAACTTTTGCGTCTAAGAACTTTTTATACCCATGATGATGAAGAAATATCAGAAAAAAATGAAATCATGTCTGAGGATCTAGTTAAGTGTTTGTTAAGTACTTGACATCCTAAAGAATGACTCCTTTCTTGGTTTCTTCTGACCTATTGAAAAAATATAACTTAGCCAAGAATTACCAGAGACAGCATTACAAATATCCAATTCTGGAGAGAAATATACTTGATCACAACATTCCCTTCATCTAAAGTATATTTTAAAATATATTTATTTATATATCTGAGAGAGAGAGAGAGCTTCCCATTTTCAATGGTAACAAAAAAGCCACCCCCACCCCTAACACACACACACACACACACACACACACACACACACACACACACTTTAAGTTCTCAGTCCACATTTCTATTATAGCTACCATGCAGTATTGTGACACATTTGAATATCTCTGCCTCGCTGCCAGGGCAGGGAGTGGAGTTTACAACAGTGCGGAGGAGTCATCTCTCACTCTGCTGGGTTTCCTATCAAGAATTAGCAGTGGCTTCTCATTCTTGTGGTTTCAGCCTCACCTTCTACATTCTGCGAGCATTCTCCCTGCTTCCTCTTCCCGTTCCCACTCTTTCTCATTCTGCTGCATTTCCTCACCCATTTCCCTCCATTCTGTAGGAATAGGCCCACCTTGCAGGTTAGCCTTTTGAAGAAGGATGTGATGTGGACAGTAGCCAAATTCATTTAGAATTTGTTGATGACTCACTCAGAGCATCATATCTGGTATCTGTTGAAATGGAAACAATTAGCCAGAACGCAATAAAAAGAGACAGTTTTAATTTAACCACTTAAGAACCTTCCACATTGAGTTCGTGCAATTAATGTGACTAAATACTCTGTCCATTGAAGCCTGTTTAGGAAGGTCTTAATTTGGAAACATTTCCGTGGTTATTCATTTGAGTAACTCTATTTTCTTGAGTAGAGCATGGTATTAAGTGAAAATGAACTGGAGAAGATGGGCTGCTGCTAGAAGTGATAAAGCATGAGTGGGCGCTTATCATCAGAAAGCAGAGAAAGGAAGCCCTGCCAGGCTGCAAAATTACAGTCTTTGGCCTTCAGGGAGGAGCACTGGAGCACAAGGCCCTTCAGAGCTAATCACCCCATCCAGGTCCAAAGAATTCTAATGAGAATGCTCTGTGGGAAGGATGTTTAATTTGTCTTAGCCCTTGTAAGGAGAGAATTTTCAGAAATGAGGAGTTTTTGATTCTAGGTCAGAATGGAAAGTTTTCCCTTTTACTTTTCTCTCTGTGCAGATTTGTTCTTCTGTCTCCTAGGATTACTTCTCTGCAAGGGGAAGGGGAGGCGGTTGATTCCCCTGCCTTCTCTTTTTCCTCTTCCTACCTCCAGAGGCCTGTCCACATTAGATGCTTTCCTCTCCTACTTGTTTTCTCTTGGCCTGTTTTCTTTGGTCTGCCCTTGCCTGGCCATTTGAATAGCAGCAAGTGAGCATAAGTCTGAGGAAATGAGGAGAGGATGTGTACCCTCTACATCTTCCAATATCCAAGCATAAAGAAGATAGTCATTGACCCTCCATTCCGGGTCTCGTGGGCTGGGGGGATGGCTCAGTGGTTAAGGAGCTTGCCTACAGGATCTCCTACTATATTATGGACTCAAAGCTCCACTGAGTGACAAGGTGACACTTGCCTAGCCTAATGTTATATTTTGGTCTATGTTACATTAATACAACTATAAATTAGAGAATATTTCTGCACAGCAACTTACCCCCAAATGTGTGGCTAAAAACAATAAACACTATTTCACACAGTTTTTGAGTGCTAAAACCCAAGTTGCTTAGTTGGATGTATTGGTTACTTTCTCATTGCCTAACAAGAAGCAACCTAGGGAAGGAAAGAGCATATTTTGGCTTATAGTTCCAGGGGGTAGAGTCCATCATGGCAAGATGAGTGTTTCTGTCTTAGGTCACTCATCATGTTGGCCAGAGCTAAAGTCATTTATTTGATGTAGACAGAGACCCTTCACAAGAGCCGGCCAGACATTGACATTATGTTATGTTCTTTTAAAAGATTATTTAGTATGTGTGTGTAGAGACTATGTAAGGTATAGTATGTGGTGTGTGTCATGTGTAGTAGTATATGTGCATGTATGTATGTATGCACACTTTCCATGTGCAAGCATGTGGAGGCCTGGGAAGAACACTGGTTGTCTTCCCTTATTGCTTGAAATGGAGTCTTTCCCTCCACTGGGAGTGGCTATCTGTCAGTGGTCCCAGCAATCCTCCAACCTCTGTTCCTGCCCTGGCTTTGATTCTTTGGAAAAGTCTCATCATGACATGGAAGAGCAGAGGCTGGGCATCACATCTTGTCACATCAGCTGGGAAGTAGCAGCAAGAATCAGCTTGTTCTGGTAAAGGGGAGCTGGGCCATAACATTGCAAAGCCTGCCTCCAGCAATAAACCTCCTCTAGCAAGGCTCCACCTCCATAGTTACCACTAGCTGGAGGCCACGTATTCAAAACACTTAGGCTGGACACCCCCATTGAACTCTTTTGGGAGAAGTAAGACTTTGAATTATTAAGAGTCAACAGGTGGTGGTAGGAGGAAGTTGTTTTTCCTCTAACCTCACATGCCGAAAGGCTTAGACAGCTACCACAACAGTAGGTAAGGTATTGCAGTGAACTTTTTGTTGCTGGAATAAAACACACAACCAGAAGGAGATAATGGAAGTAAAAGGTTTATTCTGGCTTACAGTCCAGAGAGGATGTTGGATCATAGCAGGGAAAAGCATAGCATAACAGAGACTGGGCAACATGTTTTGTCACCTCAGCCAGCAGGAATAGACTGAGCTTGCTAGCACTGGCAAACTAGGCTAATAAATCCCACTGTCTGGCTCCAGTGACACATCACCTCCAGCAAGGATCTACATCCCAAGTTACTACCAGGTAGGGATTGAAATTTAATGACAAACATATGAGGGTCTGGGGGACATTCTACATTCAAGCTACTACATTCCATCCCTGGCCCTCATAGACTCATGACCATCTCATGATAGTAAGTGCATTCAATCCAACTTTAAAAGTCCCTGTAGTTTTTAGCAGTTCCGATAGTGTTCAAAAGTTCAGTCTCATTTAAAACTCAGTCTATTCACTATGAGCCTATAAAAACAAAACACAAGTTAAACAATTCAAACACATAGTAGCACAGAGCAATCACTCTTACTGCAAAGAGTTGCATAACAATGAAAGACTAGACCCATTCAAGATCAAAACAAGCCGAGCAAATATCAAATCTCGTAGCTCTATGTCTTGCATCTGGAACCCAAGACAAATATATCTCGACTCCATATATTGACTCTCCAATCTTAAAGCTATTTGCTTTCTGAGCAGATCCACATGAGCTATAGCAAGCAGCTTTCTTTGGCAGTCATCCCATACTTGGGATCTCCAAAATCTTGGTGTCTCCACTGAAACCTATGGTTCATCCTCATGGTCCCGTGCCATGGCCCCTCATGGCCTCTGTTGAGAGTCTTTAACCCAGTTCCACATTGCTGAGAGCCATCTCCAAGAAACCCAGGTGCATATCTCATCACCTTCCCTTTCCTGCATTTGTCATACTTTCAAAACCAGTACCAGGTGGGCTATCAAATTTGTTCATCCAGGTAGAAATAAAGCCAACTTTTTAGAAGCAGCAAACTCCTTCAGCATTCTTTCTTCAGGCCTTCTCTTTTCAAAAGAGTCAGTACTCTTCCTATTGGACCAATGCAAGCAATGGTAATAATCTCTCAAACAACTGTATCTGAAACAACTGCAATTACAGTGCTTAAAATCTTAACCTGCTCCCATTTCCTCTGCCCAAAGGCACCAAACCATTACTTTTAAATTAAACATTTTTAAGTTCTTAGGACATGATCAGAGCACCTAGCATCTCACACAAATGGCTTATAGTACAATTCTAAGAAAGTCCCTTCTTGCACCTCTGAAACCTTATAAGCCAAACCTCCACAACTCACACTTGTCTCTGCATTTAGGCTTTATACTGTCATGTTCTGTTACAGCATGCAAACCTTCTCTAGTCCAAAGTTCCAAATCCTTCCATATTTCTTCCTTAGAAACCACATGCTCTGGTATATATCAACAGTGGCAGCACTCCTGGTAGCAATTACCTTCTCATTGCTGGGACAAAACACCCAACCAGAAATAGCTGATGAGGGAAAAGGGTTTATTTTGGCTTACAGCCTTGAGTGGAAGTTTTATCACAGCAGAACAGAAACTGGGTAGCACATTTTGCCACAAAATCTGGCAGAAATCAGCAAGAGTGAGCTCACTAATACTTGGAAGCTGGGCTAATGAACTTCAAGGTCCACCCCCAAGTAACACACCAACTCCAAAAAGGCTTCATGTCCCAGATCTCTACCAGCTGGGGAATGGATATGGAGCTTAATCACAAATACATGAGATTATGGGGGACATTTCACATTCAAACTATCACATAGGGATTTTGAGATCTCAGACCTAATCTGGGCATACAGAAGTGGGGAGTGACAACTCATTTTAAAATCTCAATTACCATAACAGGAGGTAGCTCTCTTGACCTCATTAGAATATGGAAGGCAAGACAGCAGAAAGAAGGTGATGAGCAGAAGGCTTTGGAACTCTTATATTACAGCCTTTTATTTACATTTTAAAAAAGAACATAGACAACTTTTTTTTGGATGGGGTAGAGGGGAAGAGGAAGTCTTCTGTGGTGATGGATGGATGGTGTGATTATATCTTTAGTTGCTTCATGCAGAAATGGGAAGTTGTGCTTAGATAGAGACTTCCCTGTTTCAGGCTGTCTGAGTCAGGGACCCATATCTATATTGACGCATCAGGAGGATGAGGACGTCTACATGGCATGCTGGGTATCTGGATGATCTGGATGTATCAAGCTAGCAGAGGGCTAGAGAGGGCTCTATGAATATAAGATTAAAAATGGTTATGGAGGAAATAACAACAGGTATGTTTGAAACCATTTGGAATTGGACCTGCTGCCATAAACTATATGAGTTAAGTGTGTAAATTAAAGACTGAATTGATATTGTCAGAGATGTGTCCATTACTCCAACTTGTGACATTGGAGAGCAGAAAAAGTCTCAGTAAATGTGAGTGAACCCAGGAAAATAAGAGAATGACTTTTATCTCAGAGGAAATAAGGACAATCTCATGCACAATTATAGCTTAAAGGGAGTATATCTAGAAGAAATATAACCCAGAAGAAGAAGTGTCTCAGAAAAGATGTCATCACAACAGAAAGAAATAAAAGTTGACTATTTTAAAAAGCTAATATGAGGGCTGGAGAGATTGCTCAGTGGTTAAGGCACGTGCCGCACTGCAATGCCTATTGACCAGTGTTCAATTCACCAGTACCTATATAAAGCCATATGCACAAAGTGGTGCATGTATCTGGAGTTTGCAGTGGCTGAAGGCCCTGGTGTACCTATTCTCTCTCTTCTTCTCTCTTGCTCTCTCTCTCTCTCTTTGCAAATAAATAAATAATAACAATAAGCTAATATAGCCCAAGATAACTTTGGCTCTGGACCTGTAATGTTCAGATTATAACTCTCTACAATTGTTGGAGTCAGTTGAAGTTCTAATAACACAGGTGTGGCTACTGGGAGCCTCAGCTTTTGGTTCCCTTTTGGCCAAGCATATGTCACTCAGCAAACTGTTGTTCTTTGTTGCTGGAACATTCCATAAGAGGCTGGATAGGAATGAAGGCAGCTCTTCAGGAGGGAGGAAGGGAGAAAGAGAGAAAAAGAGAGAGAGATAACAAAATCATTAGGTAAACTAACTCCTGGATTACATTAATCTATTAGACATTATGAGTCTGATAATATATACATTTTTTTCTGTGTCTGATATGTCACTTATATGTCAGGTATTATTTAGGAATATTATAATTAATGCTGAAAATAGTAACTAACATAGGCAGTAGGTGAGGAAGCAAGGAATGCTGTCAAACTCATCATTTGGACAGAACCAAACCATAAGATTCAAATGTCTCCTGTAGTATCAAAGATCTCTGTGTTTAAGTCATGCTTGCAAAAAAGAATAGAAGCAGAACGCCACCCCCATTGTTTTGAACAGAGAATTGGTTGCTATATCAAACAAACACATTACCCAACAGGAAAACATACAAACTTAGCATTTGGATATAACTTAATCATAAGTTTTAAGTATTTAATTTAGTAAACCATAAAGCATAAATTCTAGTTTGTTAGGCATTATTATAGATATTAGTAAGATTTAAGAAAGCCTGAAATTTTGATTTAGAAGTTAAATAAGCTTTAATCATATAATCATGCCATCTTCTTTAGTTTAACTCTCAAATATACCTTAATGAGAAATTTAATGGCCTCTTATATAATCCTTAAATCAGCAATATATATTAAATCTTTTATATTTCTTTTTCAATGAAAACCACAAAATTTGTCACTGTAAACACTTCTTAAATGAAAACTTAGGAAAACATGTATATTGTATCACCTGTAATTTTTTTAATGTGAAAAGGATATGGAAGCATGATTTTTTTGCTATATATAAATTAAAACCTTACATTTAGTACTTTTATATTATTCCTGAAAAAGAACTATATAGCAATAAATCCAATGAAAAGACCAACCTTTAATGTACCTTATTCAGATTTATTTTAATTAACCTAAAGCAATTATATGTATTATTTTTGTTGCCCAGATTGTTTTAAAAAATTAACTGTTAAGTTGTAGGAGGGACATAAAGGTCTTGTATTAGACATGACATAAATTGAAACAAGGGGGCCCTGGCCAAGATGGCTCCAACAGGACACATCGGCTGAACTGAATCAGCAGAGTGCAAATATCAACAAATTATATAAAGTTTTAACATTGTGCCACCTTTATCATGACTAGTATAAATTCCCATTTAGCTCTTGTGTTGTGGGTCTTTCTCTAAATATAGTATGTTGTAGTGGACCTTGCCCTGAATAAAGCTTGTAAATAATAATAAATAAAGGGCATAGGGTTAAAGTAAGTGAGAGACCAGCTGGAAACCCTGATGATAAGTGGTAGGCGCTTTGCAGGCACTCCTTCCTTTGATCCTAAGCCTCTGAGCCCCTTGGTAGGAAACACCAGCATTCCCACTCCCACTGTGCCTAGGACAATAGAGTCTAAGGTGACATTTCCTTTACCCCACCATCTGATATGTGCCTAAGCTCACGTCCACATGCAAAGCAGGCATTCACAGGTGGCTGATCATTGCCAATCTCCTTTCCCATTTCTTCCCCTCCCTCCTCCGATGGTGTTCCTACAATAAACAGGAAATATTTCCACCTCATTTCCCCCACCCATTACTGAGCTCTACCATGGGGAACCGTGTTTCCCCTAGGAAGCCGAGCTTCCAGAGCTGTAACACTTCTGGGGACTCTCAGGACCACTTGCACACCACCACCCGGGTCTGCCCCGCCTCTGCCATCGCCACCTCCCCTGCAGAAGCAGCTGCTCCCAGAGCTGTAACAGGGGCTGACCTCACCTGGCACCAGCTGGCTGGACAAGCTCCTGGCAACCCAGCAGCCAGCCAGAGACCAGAAGAAGAAGCCAGATGAGCAGAGCCGCTCCATGAGTGGCTCGGCCAGGCCAGTGGGATGAAAGGGACCTAGAGTAGAACCCATCCGTGAGCCGCTTGGCTCGGCCCAGCCCTGCCTCCCCGGGCCTGCTCCTGCCTGGCCAGAGCGGCAGGGGAGCCCTGTGCCAACATCAGGACCCAACATCAGGACCTCTTCCTAGAAACAACAGCCTCCTCTGTGTTGAGGAGCTGTCATGCTGCTAGAATGAGCTATGGTTCCTGTTGAGGGAGAAAAGACATCAATGATGTGAACCAGCAGTGGACCTTTCAAGCTTTATAGCTGTCAGCAGAGCTGAATCAGAGAGCTCACATGTTCCATTGGATGATGGCTCTTAGATGGTGGAGGCTGAGGATTCTTACAGTCAGGTCTCAAGTAGGATCCTTCAGGATACTGCGGTGTTTGTAGCTGATCAATCAATGGCCTGAGACAAGATAGTAATTAAAATAGTAGCAATTATAACATATTCCTGATACCAATAGTATATGAGATCATTTATTTATTTAAAAATATTTTTGATTTATTTGTGTCAGCTGGTGCAATGGTGGTGTATCTGCTATGGGGGAATCCAACTGCTTTCTGATGAGATTGAGACAACCTGCATGGGAGGGAATTAATGCCAGGCACTGAAAACCTAGTCAAAAACCTGTGGCTTGGAAGGTCATAAGCCCTAGGGAGAAGATACTACTGTTGCTTAAATGGATATACTGTGCCCATCAAATTGCTCTCAAAATACTGATGTTTATACTCACATATTAGGCTGTTCTCACTGTTTTAGAGAAGCTTTTCTTCACAGATGGTAGTGACTACTGGGGAGACCGAAAACTCATCAAAGTGCTGAGAAGAAGCAATAATTGAATGTTTAGCATTAAATGAGACATCTCTAACATGGCCTCCAAGATGCAGGGACCACTACAGAAAACATTATGCAAAGAATGTGAAAGCCGAAAAATGGGGAGGAGCGTTTTGGAACACAGTCTTCTAGACACCAAGTGGCCATTGCACTCATGACCTGACAGCAACTGTCCTGCACAAGACCTGCACAATACTGGACTCATCAACATGTTGTCATGGTTGATGGAGGAGGAAAACAAACAAACAAACAAACAAACAAAACAAAACAACAAGATAGAAGAGGAAATAGTTGAAAAGAAGAGGGGATTTCGTGGAGGGGAGTGAACATATGAAAGAGGATGGTAAGAGGGAATTATGTAAATTTTTAAAAATAAAGTTTTATTTTTTAACATTACTAAAAGGGAGCAATTGGGAGGGCCCTTTCCATCCTAGCTAGTCTGCATATGAGACAAAGGAGTTGATAACATGTCACTGACTGCCTTAAATATGGAAAAACTGGTATCCACAACCACACTCCAGGTTTTATAGCAGGGTTGGGGAGGGGACAGAGAGAAGGACAAGGAGAGGGGAAAAGGCAAGAGCTTTTCACTCAACTGATGAGTGAGGATAGCTGCCCAAGGACCTGCTGGGAACCATGAGTATGAGTAACAGGAATTCATAAAGCTATGTTTAATCTAAACTCCCAGGGACAAATGCTAAGCCATCCACCATCCATCTAAGGGATTTGGTGGTGGCCCAAGCCTCAACCACCATTTTTGGGACTTTGAAGATTATCTGCCAAATTCTTAGGAGTTTTCTGGTCAGGTAGGACCAAAGCAGTCCCAGAAGCCACTGTGGATAAGATGCAGGCCTATGGCTGACCAATGACTATGAGCTATTTATGAATGCCTGTGGAGCTATTAATATATTGGAGGGTATTCATCCCTCCTTTGGTCTGGGTATTATGGCCTTTCCATGCCCTATGTAAAAAGGAGGCCACATGGAATTGAATAAGTGAGACCAAACAGGCCTTCATCACCAACAAGCATGTGGGGAGACAAGCTTAGTTATTACAGGCTGTAGACTGCTCCCTGCCCTCCAAATTATACATTACTGTTAACACCGCTGGCATAGGCTGGGGTTTATGGCAAAGGGTGGGTAAATGCCTCTTGCCTGTTGGATTCTAATTTCAGTTATGGAGGGGAACAGAAGTCAGATATGCTTGTACAGAGGAACAGCTGGCTGTGGTGGACACCACCCTACAGGCCTGTGACTCCATCACCTGGCGGAGTAAAGACCTTGTAGACTAGTCCATGAAGGAGTGGAAAGAATCCTAGTTGACCACCTACAAGACAGGACTAGCTCAGATGTCTAGATTGGCCAAGTAGGGTGCAGACTTATAGCTTGAGGAATGCTATGTATGACATCAGAACTCCAAGATGGCTTGGGTCCTGTAGCGTGTGTGACATTCCTGATGTAGACATAACAACTGATGGCTTTACAGAACCTAGTGCTTACAAGAATAAGAAGCTGCCCCCATCACCTGAGGCCCAGTATAGCGGTAGATTAAGCAGTTAAGCAGTAACTGTGGTCAACATGGGTGGCCATCTCTGTACAAGTGTCCACTGATACCTTATGGATTAAATTAGGAGAAAAAAGGCACTTAATTGTAACCTAAGTGGCTGGTAATAGACCCTGATAAGCTTTAAGAAAGTTAACCTGACTATTAGTGGTGTTATTATTGTCTGTACTGTTGTTGTGGCCTATGGACCCAATGGGCTGCTTGATGGGCTAGACCCAAATAAGCATATGTTTTTCAAAGTGGGGGAGTGCAGGGAAGACATAATGGTCTGAAGTGTATTCGATAACATGACACACATATAAACAAGGAATACTGGCCCACATGGCCTCAGGCAGATGTCCAGCCTGCCTGAAATGAATCACCAGAGTGTATATGCTGTAAATAAATTACATAAGGTTTATGGCATCTTGAAATCTTTGTTATGTCTGATATAAATACCTGCTTAGCTCTGGTGTTGTGTGCTTTTCTCTAAATAAAATATGTTACAATAGGTTTTTCTCTGAATAAAGTATGTTGTAGCAGGTTTTTCCCTGAGTAATGCATGTCATATGATCTATGATTCCCAGGAAATTATTCAAATTCTCCATGCCTCCTATCTGTCATCCCTGATTGCAGAGCTCAGACTTTACATATAAAAACTGTGGTAGTTTTGAATAAATGTCCCCCAATAGAATTTATTATAATTGTGTTTATTAAATTGTTAATTGTCTCCAGGCTTCTGGCTGGTGGAAGTGTCACTTTGGCCTGGTCTCCTGGGGTCATGACACGCTTTCTAAATTAGATTCAAAATTCTAGGGATACTTATGCAAAACCATCAGCCAGAACCCCAGGTCTGGGAGTTCTGCATTTTGTGAATTATACTGTCACAGTATGCTTGCTTGAGGTGCTAGTGGTGGGTTTCTCTCTCTGCTTGCTTCTGTGAAAGGGGGCCAGCCTTTTTTCCTTAACTTCCCCTGGGTCTGCTACTTCAATAAATACTTTCCTCTCCAAATATGTGCCTGGTTTGGAGATTCATCCCAGTGGCATGTGGCTGACTACGAAAAAATCAGAAAAAAACCCCACTATATTAATAGCCCTGTGTCTTACTAATAAAGCCAAAATAATTAATTTGCTAAATATTTAAGTCACTATAAAAAGCCTTTTTCTTTTAAAGTCAAAAGCACAGAGATGAACTATTTGAAATACATTGTAGAGTGTATTTAGCAGTTTAAAATACATGCAGGCCTATTGTAAAAACAGAGCTTAGTTATGTAGTTTTTGGACATAAACACAGATGGCGTGAAAAGATCATGAACACATGATAGTGGCTGGCCAGTCATATATGTATGTATGTGTGTGTGTGTATATATATATATATATATATATATATATATATATATATATATATGGTGATTAAAAAGAAAAAAACCTTTAAAACTCTAGTTACACTCTAAACTGAAAGGAACTTGAGGTAACTTAATAAAAATTTAACCTTAAATTGAGAAAGAATGAGAAGGTAGAAAGATCTCCCACGCTCATTGAATAGACAAGTTAATATCATGAAAATGGCTATCCTACCAAAAGAAATATATAGATTTAATGCAATTCCAATCAAAATTCCAGAAACATTCTTCATAGAAATAGGAAAATAATCTTGAAATTCATATGGAATCAGAAAAGGTGTCAGCCAAAAATGTCCTCAGCAGGAACACTGGGGTGGTATCACCATATTTGGTTGCAAGTTAGTCTACAAAGCTATAGTACTCAAAAGACCTTGGTACTCACACAAAACAGACACATAGATCAATGAAATAGATTAGAAGGTCCAGGCATCCGTTCAAGTATCTCTGGCTACCCAATTTTTTATAAAGTGGCCAAAAAACACACACTAGGCAAAAAAAAATTGCATTCTCAAAAAACGGCACTGGGGAGATTGGATAACTACATATAGAATAATGAATATAGACTCTTTTATCTCATCTACACAAAAATTAAATGGATCAAAGACCTGAATATAAGACCTGGAACTGGGAAAAAGCAGGGAGAACACCATAAGATATATGTATAACGAAAAACTTTCTGAATAAGATTCCAGTAGCCCAACTTTCTATCAACTGGGATTGGGTATGAAGCATCATCACAAGCACATGAGACTATGGGGGACACTTTACATTCAAAGTACCACATTCCCTTTCTCTTCTGAGGCATCCTTATGGGTCTTCACTTCTCTCTGGTGGCAGGATCTCAGAGTACACACTGTTTTCCTTTTTGGTGCCCAGAGCCACCACAGTAACATAAATCACTGAGTTGATTTCTAGTTCACAGGAAGTATAGTCCTGGAAGTCCAATGGGCAGTGAGCTAGCCAGTGTGTCTACACATTTTTAGGCCTGTTCAGTCCTGAACTGACAGAAGAGAGATTGGGTTGGGGAGAGAGTGTGTGGGGGGCAGGGAGAAAGGGCATAAGAATCAAATAAAACAAATTGTATTTTGAAAATACCAGAATGAGTGATACCTAAATCCCCGAATACTAACAACAAAAATAATCAATTTAAAAACAAAAACTTCTGTATCTATCTTCACAAGAATGAAGATATTCTTATGTTCCTTCTTTTAGGCTATTGAGACAATGGGCTTCCAGAAATTGGAATTTCCTTGTGAATCTCACAAGGAAGAGGCTGGAGACTTGGTACCAGCCAGAGAGTCACTCCTTTCCTGGAAAGAGATTTCCCACAGTGCTGACAATTTGTCAGGACACCTTGCAGGAGAGACTGGAGCTGGAATAATGTTGAGTAAATGCTGGGGAAGAACACATCTTGACCAGGACTGCTTAGTCATGTAATACCTCTATCTGCCTTCTATTTAAATCTAAACCTCATGTCAGAACCCCAAATATTGACTGGAAAAGTGTCACTGGACTTTTTTTGTTCCTCTTTCCATGTAACCACATTGAATAAATTTCCTTTTTCTGATTTTTTCCATTACTTGACTTTAACTGGTCTATTGAAGGTGAGTGGCTGAGCCTAGTTTGATAGGGCTGTCAGGGCCCAGGCTCTTAACAATTTGGGTAACTCCCAGGCAGATGTGATGGTTGCATGCAGTAATTCTAGCACTGAGGAGGTGGGGAGGGCTGAAGTAGGAGGACCAGGAGTTTAAGGCTAGCTACATAGTAAAGATAGTGTGTCTCAAAGTTAAAATAACAAAACAACAACAGCTCGCCTACATATGGCTTTCTCATTCTGTGTCTCCAATGTTCTCTTTGTACTTCGGAGACATTACCATGTAGCCTGAGTTTGTGTCTATTGCTTTCTGTACACCTGCTGGGGCTTGGGGAGCTTGTGCAAGCTTACAGTCTGCTATCCAGAAACTGGAATTTGCAGGCTTATCATGGCATCTGCTAGGCTGTTTGTTCAAGGGCCTTTTGGCAGTTACAGTTGGCTGTGAACATGGGGATGATTTGTGTGACAAATGACAGTTGCCATCGTGTTAGGGTTTGTCTGTGTCAGGTGGCGGCTGCAGGTGCAGTCTTGACCAGCAGCCAAGAGGAGGCAACCATTCTCGGGCACTCTTGTTTGGTGTGGTAAATAAATCCTTTCCCCATCAAGCCCCTGTGCACAGCAACGGAGGCACCAAGAAAATGAAGCTCTCTGCAGGTGTAAGGTCTGCATGGTCCCTCTGGGGAGCCATTTTGTCTCAAGGCAGAAGACAAGAATGCTTCTTTTAGGAATGTAGAAGCCAATGGGAGAGGAAGAATCAACGGGGCAAAAAGTGACCCAGAAGTAAATGTATTTTTGAAGGAGCCAATCAGGAGTAATTTCACTGCTTTGCGCAGTGGCAGAGCATCTAGTGTTCGTTTGCAACTGCAGGCTTGGGCACCCCCCCCCACGTGTGTGAATACATAAATAAATCAATATTTTTTAAAACTTGTGCATATAAATTGAGTTCAACCAATTAGATTACTATATTTTCAAATGTTAAGAGACAAATTAAAAGCTCTAAAAAAACCCTATGACATATGTTAACTTCTGACAAGTTTAGTGTAATTTTAACTCTGTTTACTTTTGTTAGAGATACCCAAAGTTTTGCATTAACTCTTCTTATGCAAATTATACAAAATGTGTCAACCACTAATAATAACCATATTCATGAGGTTATATAAGTAAAGATCAGATATTTTCTAAGTGAGTATTTAAGGTTCCTGTAGTATAGTTAGCTGGGATTAAACAATTATTTAAACAATATTCATATTCTGCTAATAAAAAGGAAACACACAATATTATAATAACTCCTACTAGAATATCATTTTCTTTCTGAATATAAGAAATAACCTTTGGTTATTCCCAAAGAGCCTACAAGTCTTAATGTCTAATATGTTTGACCTTTTGTTTCTTTCCCTGTCACTAAGAATATTCAATAAACGAGAAAGACAATTTTGATTGCTTCTTAGCTTTTTGAATGGAACAAATGTAGAAAAAATTTTGTTAAAATTTACTCTATTGTTATCTGATTTCTTCTTTAATGTGATTGTTCATTTACTACCTTACACTATAATCTGGTAGAATACTAAGATAATAGTGTAGATAAAATTATTATCTACAAATGAGTTACAATAATTATTAAAGACTAAACTGTCTAGAATTAGAAGTAGCCATTTCATAAGAGGTTATAGCTGTGGAAGCAAACTTGCTAAAATAAAAAAAATAAGAGATATCTTCTTCTAAAAATTACAAATATCAGCTGGGCATATGGTGATACATGTCTTTAATCCCATCACTTGGGAGGCAGAGTTAGGAGGAGCACTGTAAGTTTGAGGCCAGCCTGGTATTACTGAGTGAGTTCCACACCAACCTGGGTTGGAATGAAACCCTACTTTGAAAAACCAACAAAAATAATTCCAAGTATCATATAAAGCATTTTATATAGTACAAATATTTTTAAATACAGGGAGAAACATATATTCGATATAGTTTTAACACAGATTAAAATTATACAAACATACATGTATTAATTTTTTAACATTTTATTTATTTATTTATTTGAGAAAGAGGTAGATACAGACACACACACGCATGCACATGTACACATACACACACATATGTAGATAGATAGACATAGAGAGAGAGTAGAATGGGCACACCAGGACCTTTAGCCACTGTAAACAAATTCCAGACACATGTGCCACCTTGTGCATCTGTGTTTATGTGGGTACAGGGGAATCACACCTGTGTTTTTAGGCTTTGCATGCAAGCACCTTAACGGCTGAGCCATCTCTCCAGCACACATGTACAATTTTTACCATGTAATTTTCACTTGACTAAAATACCTTCTTCTCTCATCTGCTGCCTTAACATTTTAGGCCCGACTGTGTTTTTCAATAATTAACTTTAAGCATAACACTCCTATTTTATGTTTCATGTAAATGTTAAGTCAGATACAGAGGACAGCAAAAGAAAAATATTCAAACGTAGATCATAATGGCTAAGACTTGACATGGCTTAGGAATCTCTTATTTGCCGCCAATTCCTCTCTCCTAGAGACTGCTTCCTTGTCTATTACTCAGCCTCATCTGTGTCAGACCGTAGGAATTATCATTCCTAGCTTTGTGGGACATTAAGTAATGTTTGGACTTCACATACACAAGTTGTGATGCTGGCCCAACAGGAGGAGCTATGAATTAAATTTCCTTGAAAAAAAGAAAAAAACTGCACCTACTTCGACTATCCTGCAAGACTGCAGCTAATTTGAATTTCAGTGTGGACATATTGGAATATTGTAGGCCCACAGAAAAATTATCTTGAGCTATCTTAGCCCATTTGAAGACCAATTAACACCCACTTCTGTGTCTGACATAACATCCTGTGACCAAATAATTAAAATGTATGAACAGACCCCCTAGTTTCCATCAGCCTAAAAATAAGAATGCCCTAAAGAGATCAATGGCAGAGATTTCCCTGCTTTGCTATAACTCACCTGCCTGATGTTTCCACCAATTTGGAAAATGCTTTGCCTTATGATTTTATTTTGTTCTGTAGCTATAAAGATTTCATAAAATTATAAACACATTGAACATAGAATTTGGGATAACCTGAATCTGGTTGTTCATATTTGAGGAGAGAGCTGTGTGCTTTGCATCAACATTGCCTTCTCACTGTACTCAAATAGTCTTTCCTTTGTGCAGAGACAGAGAGAGAGA
>PVHP010026949.1:0-24145 GCA_004024765.1 Zapus hudsonius | reverse complement strand
CTAACAGATTTCTACATAGTTTATAGAACTGATACTCATTGTGGAATCTGAGAAAAGGTGGTGTAACTAAGCTGTTAGAGTGTTTGGTTGGCCTACACGAAACCCTGGGTTTGATCCCGAGTGAGTGCTGCATAAACTTGGTATAGTGCTGTATCCCTCTAAACTCAACTTCAGCTACCTAACAAGTGAGGAGATCTTGGGCTAAATGAGACCCTGTCTCAAAAATACAAAAAAAAAAAAAAAAAAAAAAAAAAAAAAAAAAAAAAAAAAAAAAAAAAAAAAAAAAAAACTAAAGAAGAGGAAAAAAAAAGGTCCTAAAAAATTGTCATAAAATGAGCAACTCAGACTCAATTTTGTGTGTGCATGTGTGTTAATAGTATTAGTGGAGTTTCAAAAATGTTTCTTTTCATTACCATGCTAGCTAAATATTTTCCAGGGTTTCACAACTTTGTATTAAATGAGAAAAATATTGACAAATTTAAAACATCAATAACTACATTAATATCCTGAAACAGGAATTAATGGCAGCCCAAAAGTAAATCTATGTTTAGATTCTTTAAAGAAAGTTTCTATGTATTAGAAAATTCCCCTCATCTGTCTTCTCTATTTAGTTTTATTAATGTACTGTTGTAGACAACACACTCATTAGAATTGTAGAGAATAGAATAAATAACAGATATGATTGTTTGCTATACTTAATATGATCTTTATATTTTGTAAAAAATAAGATGGAAAAGTATAGAAAATTTTACATTTTTCTATTTAAACTGTGGACATGAAAATGAGAAATGTGGGTTGATTATGGTTTATGCATGAAATTACTAGAAATTATAGTTGTTCGTAGCTCAGTCATGCTACTGTTAAGATCATTTTAAGAAACCCTTAACATTTATAGTTTTGCAATATTACTTTATTCTTCCACAGCTTAAAATATGTTTCTAGTTTAGTGATGAGGATTACAGAAATCATTAGGCTCCTAGGAAGGCATCTGAAAGAACGTGTTAAAGGTGACAATGGTATATAAGAAAAAAAATGAAGAAACTGAGAATATTTAGTTTAAATGCAGCATGCTTAAGGTGTTTATATTACAAGAATTTTTTGATGTTTAAAGGTTTACTACATAAAAGACAAGGATTATACTAATGTAGTCATAGGGAGTTATGTTTGGAAAATAACAGAGACAAATTTAAATGCTAAATGTTCTTTTAGTGGGAACCTTCTCAAATCTAAGGCAGTTTTTTAATCAGCAACCTCTTAATATTAATTAACAAACGTCAGAACAAGGAGTGTGAATTGTACAGAAAAACATTAGATGATAATAGAGTTTAGTATACTTAACAATATCAATGAACTGTGTAAAACATAAGAAACCACCCTTTATCTTCATTAAACTGTCTATACCCTTTATTTTTTAATGGCTAGTTTTCTTGTGTCGGTTTTAGCTAGCTGGTTTTCTGTCTTTGAAAAATATGATTGACTTTGAAATGCATATTAAAACATCACAGACTCCCCATTTCTCTTGAATTGAGTATTTTCATTCTGCAGAAAATATGCATTTGAGGACTTATAATGATTATGCATAAAATAATCTTGACAGATCTGTTCCATTTTAAAATGTTCTTATTAATGAATCCATTCCTCTTGAAGCAAACAAATTGAATCAAGAAAATTGAATGCTTACACTGGAACGTGATATTGCTTACATAAAAGCAACAACACAGAGTCACCATTATATTTGCAAGGTGTTTTGACCACTGAGCTGACCTTAGAGTTGACATAGACTGTGTGCTGCTTTCCATTAGCTTTCCTTTGTTTCTAAGTCCATTTAAAAAATGATACTAACACCATCAAGGGAGCTTGATTGTTTATCTTTATTTTAGGATGATGTCCTTCATAATTTCGTGGCAGTTCTATACATATTTGCTGGACAAATGGGCTGAATACAGTAAGCTTCATTTTTCAACATTTTCTCTGAATTTTGCTTTCTTTTCACAGAACAAGTCTTCAACTTTTATCCACTTTTAATGACTAAATCTTTATTTTCTTCTACACGAGAATCCTTGAAAAATGACTCTTCCCTAATTATCTCTATTCACATTCTTATTCACTCTTCATCTCACAGAGGTCTGCTACAGCCCACATCAATTGGTCCAAAAGGTGTAGAGGCTTCATCAGTGACAAGGTCTTTGTCATTCGCATTGCATTTTTTTTCTCAGCAGAATGCAGCCATGCTGATTGATCTCTTCTGGGAATTCTCTCTTTTCTCTTGTGCCCCATGCCCCTTGCTATGGTTTATGCAATTTATTTTTCCTGGTGTGACTAACCCTTTGTCTTTTCTTACTGGGCTAATTTCTGCTATAATTTAGACTCAGTTTAAGTGGGGCATTTTCTCAGTCTTCATCTATGATTAGTACACTGTTCCTTGGTCCCATTTTCTCATGAGCTTGTCTATTGCAGAGCTAGCCACACCACCACAAATGTTTGTTAGCATCTAGAAGGGTGTAAGAGCATCAAAAGCTACACTTTTCCTATTAAGCACTCATTACTTTTGAAATGGAATGGGATTCTCCTCACCATTATCTCGCTTCCTCTGGCATGACTGGTTGACTGTATAGGCTCAAGCCTATCGATGACTTCTCCCCTGGCAGCCAGAGTAGTGCTTTCCAGCACTCTGTCAGAGAGCCATCAGGGAGAACGCTTTCTTCTCTGCTCCAGCTTGATATCTCAAAGGCCTGCAAATTCAGTATTGGTGTTTTCAGCAATAGGGTCTTAACATCTGGTTCTGTTGGGTAGCCAAGTGCTTTGTCAATAGACTTCATTGATTAGGAGGGCATCATGAGCCTTTCTGCCCAGCAGTTCACTGGCGTGGTGACCCATCTCTAGTACTGGAATTTATCTGTGGCCACCTATTGCTTCAGGATAAAGCTTTGGTTGTATGGTTACCTCTTTCAGCAAAAGTCTTCTTTCATTCCTAGTCTCTTGTCATATTTTCAAAGCTTATCTTCAGTTGGTATGCTCAAGTGTATCTAATGGTTCATTGTATGATTGTATGTTTGGGTTTCTACTCTGATCTGTATCTGATTCAGTTGCATATTTCAAACTCTCATTAGACTAGAAGTCCTTCTGATAGATGAATCTGCTTGTTATTTTTTCTATTCCAGTCTTTCTGTACCCTTCTTAAAGCAGATTAAAGGTGATCAGTATACTGTTAAACATTATATAGGATATGCAAGGAAAATTTTAGAAAAGTATAGACCATTTCATAAATTTTGGGAAACAATTAATGCAGAGCCAAGAGGAAATTATAGTACTAAATAGATACATTAAAATAAATAAGAAATGTCAAATTAAGAACCTAAGCCATGATCTCAAGAACATATGAAAAACAAACAAACAAAAAAGACAAAATGAATCCCAAAGAGCAGATAAGAGAAATAGTAGCAACAAAAATGGGAATCAAAATTTGAAAGCAAACAAAAGAGAAAACCCAGCTGGTTCTCTGAAAAGCTTCTACTAGTCAGAGAAAGAGAGAGAGAGAGAGCGCGCGCACAAGTTACCAAGGAGACAAAAGAAGCAGAAGTTATCACTGAAGATGCTGAAGACATAGGAAAAGTAACAAAGAAGCCCTGTGACCAACTCATCACATGTTAATTAGGAGACTTGCATGAAATGGGTTATTTCCTCCAGAGAAGAACTTTACAATGCACCAAATATAAAATAGATTTCTTAAATAGCATGAGTATTAAGGAAATAAAATTAAATCAAGGAATTTGCAATTCCCAAATGTCTTTACTGCAAAATGCTACTGAATGTTTAGAGCATTAACACCAATTTTATATAATCCTTTGTGCAATTTTGTAAAATTTCTCTTCTCAAGAAAATAGAAGAGAATGGCAAATGTTGCCTAATAACAAGCCAGAAAACTAAAGTGAATGCTGATCAATATCTCTAATGAATATGGACATGAGAATCCTTGCTGAAATATTTATAAACTGAATAAATCAGTATGTATAAAGAATTACACACCATGACTAAGTAGAATTTATTCTAAGAGGCAAGTCTTGTTCAATATTGGAAAACCAATTGAATAGGATTTTACCTATGATTCTAACATAATCATGGGCTGAAGAAGAGAGATCATATCAATTGAAACAAAAATCACTTAACATATTGAATGCACATTTATAATTGAGAACTCTGAGAAGTAAAAAGCAACTTCTTCTACCTGAAAAATGCTATGTACTTAAATAGCTAATGATACCACCATACATAATTCTTAAAAATGACCTCCAGTGTTTGTAACAAGAATGTCCACATTTACAATTCTGTTTGACATAATGTTTGAAGTTGTCACCCATAGAATAAGTCAATAAAAATCAGGCCAGAATGAAAAATGTCTCCACTGTTACAGTTAGCATTATTTTCTATGCACAAATGTAGGATGAATAAAATTCTTTCAAATATTGAGTTCAAAGTAGGCTCTCTCTCACATGAGAGAGAGGTGGAGAGAGAGAAAGAATTTATGTACTCTAAGTGAATCCATATGACCGCAATGGTGGGATATGATGGAACTCTGTGGAGATGGCACTCTTCTGTAAACTTTGCATCATTCTTTTGAGGAAAAATAGGTTTTACAAGAATATACCACTAGAGAATTAGATGGATGAAGGCTGCATTGTATATTTCTTGTATGTCTATAGAAATCTATAATTTTATATAAAATGTTACCATAGACAATAGCAAAAATTATGTGCTTTAAAAGCACCTCTCTCTTTACACTAATTCATATAATAGATATGATCCATAGTCACCTGTTGCACCTACATTCACATTCTCATTTCTCTGGTACCTGACTCCTGACTGTATCCATAAAATCCCCTATCTTAATGGCACTTACATGCCAGTGGTTTCCTCCTTTAAAATTGTACCAATGATTATGATCTTATAGCAAGTAGTCCTTTATGTTCAATAAATTTTGTATATATCACCTTCTCTGTGACGTTTCTCTTTGATTTCCTTGCACTGACTCAAGGGCTCTTTACTCTGTCCTTCTATCCAGGCTCCTAGTTTGCCAATACAGTATTGTCATTCTGTAAACACTTTGGGATATTGGTCATCTCTGTCTGGCACAGTTCCTTTTCTGAGGTAGGTAAAATTTCTTGAGTGAATGAACATTTTTTTGAGTTTTATGTATGGTTATTTTTAGTAGTGGGTTATTATAGTTTTATTAAATAATTAATAATTTATAACATTGGTTGTAGTATGTTCCCTTCCCCTAGTTCTCCTTTCCCTGAGGGCCCTCTTCAGTAGAGTTATTGGTGTTCACTGTGGGGTAATTAGGGTTCTGTCTCTGGAGGGAGCTGTGAATGAACCATTTTTAAAATAGCTGACAGTTGAATATGCAAAAATACAGAGGCAATTTTGCAGGATTGATTAATCCAAATACAAGTAAATTAACAGAAGTTAATCCTGTCATGTCCCTAGTGCAGTAAAAGGAAAAAGTCCCACTTCTACCCTTATTTTCAGCTGATTCATACTAATAACCTTGCTCTGTTGTATCCATGGAGGATTAAATCCAGGTCCCATGATGACATTAAAATCTACAAATGTTTACATCAACATGGCTTCATAGCCCTCCTGTGTACCTTTAATCATCTTTACATTCCTCATAATTAATTATACAATGTTAATGCCCTGTAACAATTATATTGTTGAGGAAAAAATGACAAAAACTGCTTATATGTGATACACTTTTAAAAATTATGTCTGGTTACACATGCTTATATAACCATGGATCCAGAGCACATAGGTATGAAGGAACAATTGTGTCAGTGGTAGTTTAATTTAGTATTTACTTAGGAAGCCTCATTCTTATGCTAAATTAATAAAACACATTCAATATATAGCAACCAATGCAGTTCAGATCATTTTTTTCTATTTTTTATGCAGTCAGAATTTCTGAAATATTATATAGTGCTCATCATGACCAAAGTTTTATTATCATGCTTAATGAATCATAGCATTTCAAAGACATAACCCAAGGTAGAAAGGGAATTGGTTTTTGGAACAATAACTTTTCTTAATGATGAAGGCTGATTTGTCAAAAATCTGTGTACAAAGTATTCAGAGATTTTCACTTCATTATGTTTAAATTATCTGGAGTACAACAGCCAGTTTATAAAAATAATAATAAATAATAACAAAACTATATTAGCTTATGCAAATAGGGTATGATGTTTTTTGAATGAGTTTTACTTTAGCAAAACAATTTTAAATATTATAGAATGTATTGAAAATCTATAAGTATACCAGATGATAAAAATTAAAGAAAACCTTTTAAACTAAATTGGATCTTTAACTGCTAGGCATAAGGGAATGGCCTACTTGAGTTCAGCTATGTTTCAAGAAGATAGAAGATAATGCACACACACAGACATATAGTTCTATTGCTGCTGTAAAAACATGTCAGAAATCTGGGTTTTCTGTGTTGTCTCTGGCACCCTGTTAATTTATACATCCAGAAATACACCCACGTTGCTCTCATTACAATGACCTTGATCTCTTCCTCCCTTGGCCACAGAAGTTTTCGGTTTATCTTTTCTTTTGTTTGGCTTTGGTGTTAATTTTAAAATGTGATCTTGTTATGTACACCAGGCTACTACTTTCAAACCTGTGATCCTCCAGCCTCAAATTCTCAAGTAGAGTGTATGTACTAACACACCAAGCTCTGTTCATCATTGAGCTTCATTTGTGCTGTTTTATACTAAACAATGATCTTTTTAGTTTGGCCTCCACTTTTGTGATGGATAATATTGTTAACTTGACAGGATCCAAAATCATCCATAAGACAGATCTTTGTAAATGTCTGTGTGAAAGTTTTAAATTAGCTTCATTGAGGGTCCTGGTCTGAATAAAAAGGAGAAAATGGGCAGAGCATGGACATCCATCCCTGGTCCCTAGGTGTTGATGAAATGTGGCCAGCCATGGTGGAGAGCATTCCTCATCTTTGTTTTCCTTAAGCTGCTGCTTCTCAGGTGTTTGATAAGTGCAGGAGTGAAAGGAACCGATACTGCTATCATTCCAGAATGGTCACCTTTAGAGCATTCCCACTCAGCTCCATTTTCCTTTCATTCCTCACCCTTCTTCATTTCTCACTAACATTGGAAAGAGTTGACAACCATCCCCTCTTAATGACTCTCTTTTCCAAGTTCACTCCCTCAGAGAAAAGCTCCTTGCTTCTCTGATGAGTTAAATCCCCTTTCACACTCGCTCAGCACTGTGTGGTGGTGACTTGCTTATAGTCTCTTTGGGTAAGTTTCCTGCTCACTTCAGCTCTCAGTTCTACTGTGGAAGGAATCACCTGAGTGTCTGTCTCTTCTCAATTCGAAATCTTCCTTTCCATACCCAGTCAGTTCCTACTACAGAGTTTAAAGTAAATTCCTGATATCAGGAAAATATTGGTTTTTAAAGTTAATTTTTGTTCCCTTGAAGGGAAAAACACATAATTTCAACTTTCTCTTTTTTCAGAGCATTTCATGAATGTATATTAAGCTGTGCTGTATTTTTATAGACAAAGATTCACTTTTGTGAATTGATCTTGTATTTAATATACTCAAACTATGAAAGCCAACTGCATTTTCCTATTCAGTAAATAAACTTGTTCTGCATAATTCAGTCCTTATTTTTGAGATGAACATAATAAGCAGAACCTTTACCAATACCTATTTTATTAGTGGAACATTGCTAAAAACAGGCATAATGAGAATATCATATAGATTAGGACAGACGTTTCATATGGATGTTACTCAGCTTTCTATCCCTGTAACCATTTACCTGAGATTAGCAATTTACAATGGAGAAAGGTTTTCTTTGCTTCATGATTTCAGAGGTTTAAGTCCATGATAGGTTGGTGATGTCATCTTGTGCCCATGGATCAGCAGTTCAAGATAGCAGCCAGTACATGGCCAAGGAGGCTGCTCACACCAGGATGCAAACACATAGAGGAAGGGGCCAGTTCCCAGTATGCCCTATAGTGGTGTAGTGCCAATGACCTGCTTCCCTTCCACAGCTTCCCACGTCCCAGTGGTCCCACCTGCTCCCAGAACAACCACCAGGAGGGAAATGAACCCTTAAATACTGAATATTTTGAGGGCAGAGCTAAACTGTGGCACTGTCATAAAATCTGAACTTGAATGTATAAATTCTCAATACCCTCATATTGTGCATGTACATGGTTGTTTGGACATGGTGTCTCTGCATAGATACGCTCCTGCTCTCTGTCTTCAATATAGTGCTTACCTGTGTCCGTCAGGGGCCTCTCAACCACAAGACTGTATGCAAGCTGTGAATTCAGAGATCCAGGGAGTTTCTCAGTCCACCAGACTAGATGCTGGCCTATGAGCATAGGGCTAAGTAGCCCCTCAGTCCACGAGGCTGAAGTAAAAGACAGAAGACTGCCAAGCAAAGAGCAAGGGCAGCCAGGCAGCCATCACAAATCCACAGCAGCAGGGAATGACAGAAAAGAAGTATTCTCCTGCAGCTGGAGGAAGAACTTCCTAGCACAGTTATTCTTGGTGGAAAAGGCCCACCCAAGAGCTAACCATCAGACTTCCTTTCCAGCCTGCCACCTACAGAAACCCAGTCACCAGTGCCTCTCAGGGCAAACATGTCCTTCTCCTCCTCCCTGCTGAACACAGGTGGCATTGCAATTTCCAAAACAGTGGCCTCGGGCTTTTGCAATGGTAGCGACATTAAGCAAGAAATAATGTTTATGTTTCTTGGCAAAGTTATTATCTAGGTCCAGAAGGGAGTGTTTATTATTGTTTCCAACTCTTGCTTGCTTGGAATTAGATCACAAACTTGTTGGTAAGTATATTTGCTATTGACATGATATTTATCATTTGAATGCAGTAGCAGTTTCTCTTGAAGCTCTCAAATAATAAAAACTTACTGTTTGTTGAAATTTAGTGCTGAGTTTGTATAGTAAACTCTTCAGTATTTCTTGTTGGCTTAACCAGGGCAGATGACTCTTAACAATTCAAAAATTAATTTTGAAGGTATGTGTTCTACTCTGCCAGCCTAGGCAGTACATTTGAAACAGAGAGAGAGGACTTGAGATTCTGAATTGTACTAGTAAAGCATGGTCACTGGATTAGACATTTTAATTTGTTTTTGTCTATCCTTATGACTTTGGGCAAATTAATTCAACTTTTCCGGGAATCCATTTTTTTCATCCATGAAATGAGAAGGTGACATGTTTTCCCCGTTTCCACTTCTACAGATCTCTGTTTTTTTTAAAATTCTGGAATAAGTGAATTATTGTGTAACTTGTTTTAATTTTTAACTCTTGGATTCACTGTAATTTTTTTACACAATTATAAGGATGTGTTTACTGGAGAAATATTCTTGCTTATCCAAACCACTGTGGTGTGATTGCTGATACTTTTTGCATTAATTGGACTCAGGCAATCTGCTGGCCTACTATACCTCAATTTTCTTATTAATTAATATCAGTAGCATTAAAACCTCTGTATGATCCCGCTAGTTAATCCATGAGAAGCCTTAGAATAGTTGGTGACACATACTAACTTGTAGTATAAACGTTACGGAATTCAAAATACAAGTTTATAATTTCCCAGAATATAATTCTGAATGGAAGTACCGTTCATTTCATGCATTCCAGTTTTATAATGTGTGGAACTGTAGATACTGTACATTTCTTCTGTCAAAGTCTGTTTGTCCTTCCATCACTGAAACTGTCACCAGAGGCCTGGAGGCAGCATCCTTTGGAGGGACATGGTTGCAAAGCCGGTTGGCCCAGAATTCAATTCCCCATTATCCACATAAGGCCATATGCACAAAATGGTGCATCTATCCGGACATTGTTTGCAGTTGCAAAAGGCCCTTTCATGCCCATTCTTTCTCTCTCCCTCCTCTACTCTCAAAATATAAATGAAATAAGTTTAAAAGAGATAAACCTCTATCGTGTGGTTCCTTGATGATTTCAATAAGCAACATTACAAACAGTCTGTTTCCCTCCTACAATAGAAAATTACTTTTTTCCCATGTTAAGTAAGCCTAGTGTGACTGCAGTCTACCTTGCTGATGAAAGGTGGTGACTCAGTGATTACTGTGATTTAGGATGCATGTTTTGATCTTCTCCAGTGAAATAAAACAAGGGAGCTGATGCCAGCACTTTTCAGATTGCTCATAGGGCCAGTAGTCCAGAGAGATCAAATTTTGAGTTTATTTGTCTCTGTTGTGTCCCTGTGTTTTATGACCAAGGAAGCAATTACAAACATAACTTCACCAGCAGTGTTTCTTAGAGAATCTTGTGAGTTCGACATAGAGTGGTTGTCAAGGAAGCAGAATGAGCATCAGTTATGGATTTGCACCCCAGTGGCTGCCAGTAGAATCAAGCAGTTGTCATGAATTGAGTCAAGTTCATATGAAGATCAGGAAGGGAATAAATCAAGACAACACAACACCCAAATAAGAAATATCCCATACTGTATAGAAGGTGTAAAACATTCTTGCCAACTTCAGTGGGCCATCAGCTGTAAACACTCTATATTTGATTCTTGGCCTATAGCCAAAAAGTCTACATCCTACCTGAGGCAAGTGTATGTGTAGTAGAAAAAAAAAACAATTTTTGTAGAGTTAAAAAGAAATTAACAATAACATTTATTACTGATTGACTTTTGGGAAATCAGAACTCATGGAAGCACTTTCTTCACATGGCCTTAGTTTCTCTTGATTTCTTTACTGACAGCAAAGTCTCATGAAACTAGGAAACATTTCAGTGCTTCCCTCCAGAACATCATAGCAGAGGAACTGGAGAGTGATTCCTATGGAAGAACACAGTGGTGTGAATGCTTATAGATGGTGGGAATCAAATCCATGCACCTGCTGGACAGTCTACCGCAGGACATTCCCAATCTTCTTAAATTCATGTGTGAAGGAGGAGTATCACTTCACTGATCCTTCAAAACTTAGATAAACAGTGAAAAATAGACTCCCCCCACATTTCTAGATCTTCAAATTTCTCCACCTTGAAGGCAGTTGATGACATATCTATGAAATTTAATTAATGTGTAAGCAATGTCAATGTTCCCTTTTGTCCATAAGTGATGTATGAGAGACCCCTTTCTGCATGTGGACATTTTCCCCCTGTAAATTGTATATTTTGGAGGTAAAGTAACTCTCACACATACATGTTGAGGCCCAGACACTCATGCCTTGCAAAAGCCACATGACATGAAGTAGGAATTCAGCAAACCCACAAATGCTGTTGCTGTTCTCATTGCTATTCCAAAACAAATCAAACAACGCTCTGCAGCACCTGTCTGCTGAAATGAAACTCTGTACTAGTGAGTGAGGGAGCCAGCTGCCTTCTCAGAGCAGCAAGAGAAACCTGCCTTGGGTGACATCCTCAAAATAGTGCTCAGAAAGAAGCCAGATGTATTTCTAATCCTATCACAGAAACGCGAGGCAAACACTGCAGCAGACTTGGCAATATTTATTTCCAAACCTGCAAAACAACAGGGAACATTGGCTGCTGGGGATCAGCAGAATCACACGATTAATAATAAAGGAATTCACTTTTTTTCTCCTTAAAGGTATAACATGAATCTTTCTTCTGTGGAGAGTTTGTATTTCCTTGCTTTCTCACGTTAAAGGCAATATCTATAGTGATATGTGTTGAGTTCAGCTGTTGTCTGGGTTTCTAGCCAGAGATTCATCATCTGAAGTCCATTCATAAGACATCCATTCATATGAATGCAGTCAATTCATATGACCACATTGAATCATAAGTGGTGGAAAGTTACACAAGGAAGCAAATTTTAAAGTAATCACATAACTGTCTTGGTTTCTATGCCGTGTGCTGTTGTGGTTTCCATTATAAGGCCAGCTAATAATGACAATTGATGTTTTATAAAATATATGCTGGAAGTTATGGTTTGTAGCAGCGGCATATTTATAATTACTATTTCACTCATGTAGATTAGCATTCCTGGCACATTGCGATGACATACTCCTTACACAGAATGGATTCGATGCTGCTGGCTTTTTCGTTATTGCTAGTGCTATGCCTATCTACATGACAGTTGATAGATAGATAGATGATAGATAGATAAATAGATGATAGATAGATGATAGATAGATGATAGAGAGATAGAGAGATAGATGATGATGATAGAAAGAAAGAAAGAAAGATAGATAGATAATAGATATATGACAGAGAGAGATAGAGAGATAGATGATGATGATAGATAGATAGATGATAGATAGATACATACATAGATACATAGATAGATACATAGATATATAGATGATAGATAGATAGATAGATAGATAGATAGATAGATAGATAGATAGATAGATAGGTGTGTATGGGCACACCAAGGCCTCTTGACATAGAAAACAAACTCCAGGTTCCAGGTTCATGTGCCACTTTCTGGGTCTGGCTTTACATGGATACTGGGGAACTGAACCGAGGCCAGCAGGCTGCAAGCAAGTGTCTTTAACTGCTGAGCCATCTCCCAGCCCCAAAGTGTTTGATTTGTAACCACACCAGTCTGGAATGTTGTTTATTAGTTGAATGTCTGACTGTTGGTCCTTATGGAAGTTGCACATTTTGGGGCTTTCTTCAGGCAGAGCAGCATGGTAAGTGTGTCTTGGCAGCTGTGGAAAGTATCGTGAGGCGTGATAGTCCCTGTGTTTGGGATTGTCCATGTATGAATGCACAGGAGCACGTGAGGGAAGAGTGCTCAATAAGACCAGTAAGCTGTGGAAGTCACTTTTATTTAGAGTTCGTAGTGAAAGAATCTTTGCAGGCTTTGCTTCAGTTTTCTGAATCTGAAAGCAGAGATGGCATTGGCAACATAACAACCCTGTGTCTATTCCTGTATTTCTTCCCTTTATTAGACACACAGCTTGCAGTGTATGCAAATTGTTCATAAGAGTCACGCATGCATCCCTATTTTTCTCAATATATATTCCTTTGTAGCAGGTTTATGAATGCTTGGTTTATGAATAACATAATTCCCAGAAGTTAGAACAATATCCAAGCAATTGTATATGCTCAATAAATGTTTACTAAATGTATGAACATATTAACACCATCTACTTTGTTAATTTATAGGTAGTCAGTATTTCCTAATAAAGATAATATGTTCTCAAATATTATTCTCTTTGGGCAATTAATATGTTGTTGATTAACAAGATGTTTTTGAAAAAGTAATTTTTTCTTTGATAGCATTTTTGTTTTAATAAAGCTTGGGAACAAAAGGAGTTCTTAAGAAAATGAAAAGTAGGTGTTGGGCAGATGGCTCAGTTAGTAAAGTGCTCACTGAACAAGCATGAGGACCTCAGTTCAGACCTCAATATCCACATGACAGCCAGACACAGTGGTGCACAGCTGTAACCCCAGTTCTGGGCAAGTGGTCAGTAGTAGCCCTTGGTTTGTTGGCTAACAAAACTTAAAGCTGGTGATCTCCAGATTCAATGAGAGAGAGATCTTTTCTTTAATAAGTTATGTGGAAATCAATCAAAGAAGACACTCAATGGCAACCTCTGGCCTCTATATGTACATGTGTATTGGCAGAGACATGGACACAGGCACACAGACACACACACACATACAATCATACCTACATGCACACACATACTAGGTATACATGCACATCCAAAAAATTAAAGTGAAATATAAATATTAAAGTCATTTTTCAAATAGGGATACATATTTTATGTAGCACTGAATTATTTTCTGGTGACTGGACATTAAAATGCAAAACAACTCAATATTTTTGAGTGAAGTTATCCGACAATGGCACATAATGAGATTTCATGCATCACTTCGTTAGTGTCCTAACAGTGATTTTATGTTACGACTTTTGACCTCTATGCTCAGGAAATATAGTATTGATGGAAATATTGCTGTTACAGGGTCAGAATTGCAGCATAGTTATAATCCCATGTTCTTTAAAACATAGAATATAATTTTAATAATATTCCTAACATTTAATATATCATTTGTTATCATCAAATGTAATTAGTTGAAAGCACTTGTACAATGAGTTAAATTGTGTCTTTTTGAAGGCAATCATATATTTACACCAGTATTTAGCTGACATAAACATTAGTATCAACATAGATTTTGTATCACTGTCTTATGATACTGGCAAGGAGTAGCATTCTACTTCAGAGTGGCTATTTAGGATCTTTCTATTTAAAAATATCATCTCATTGATATTACCTTACCATGGAAATACTGCCAAAGTGATCTATTCTGATTTAGCTGGCAAGAAAGATGTAAGAATAGGCATGGCAAGTCAATTGTAGACGGCACATTTTTCTTTTTATAAGTACATCAAAGTGTTTTTTTTTAATTGTAAAATTTGTCAAAGCTAGGGCATCTGCGCATTCACTATGTTTCAATTGAACAGGTACAATATCATTTTGAGATGGGTAAGTATTAATTTAGTAATAATTGTGGATTTTTTAATGCATAAAAACACCTTCCTTGGATTAAAAAATGAATTAAAATAACAATGTCCAGGAATCACCATGAATTAAAATTTTTCTTTAAATGGAAACTATAATGTCTTTTCCAAGTTTTGAAAGATGGACTATAGATATATATTACATTCAATTTAAGAACATAAAATATTCTTATATTTGGCAACACACACACACACACACACATGAAATTTCAATTTGAAATCTTTTAGGATGGCTGTAATGGAACAAAACGCCTCTTTTGAAAATGCCTGGATATATATTTTTAAAATTTATAATAGTACATGGGAATAATTTAACACTAAGATGTGTTGAGAATTTAGCTTTGTTAATATTGCTCTGTTAAATGTGTAAGTGTTGAACTGTCAATGAAATATGAGACACTTTATCCAGTGACATTTTTCAATTGAATCTCATTGTAGGGAAAGCCTGTGGGAACACCAGATGCTGGGGCTTATTTCCGTGTGCTTGCAGAGCATGGAGTTGCTGCCTTGTTTACAGCGCCAACTGCAATTAGAGCCATCCGTCAACAGGACCCCGGGGCAGCCTTGGGGAAGCAATACTCTCTGACAAGGTGAAGTGGAGATGCACAGGGCAATTACATTAAAAACTGCAGTCCAAATACATAACTGAGCAGTATTCGTTTTTGTTCTGCAATACCTCTATGAAAATAGCAGCGAGATTCAAACACTGTTAGGAATGGCTATTCGAAATACAACCGAAAGAGCTGCAACATTAAAGCCACTGAAGATATTTTAAATGTCTATACCCTGTTCAACCATATCAGATCATTTATTACCAAAACATTTGTATAATGCTCACTGTAACTTGAAATGCATGTTATCTCAGCATCTAATTTCTTTTGGGAATACAAGTGTGGTTTAAATGAAGGGGAGTATTTGAATTCATGCATCAAGGTAAACTGTGAAAATTATAGTCTAAATTAGATTTGTTGAAAGAATGAGTGAAATCATTTCATTTTTGTTTTGTTATGATATGCTGTAAGTGGTTTAAATATTCTGTGCTAGCATACTGACATTCATCTTACTTTAATGATATGTATATTCAAAGTTAATTATAGCAATGTCTACCCTCCAGGCAGTTTCCTACATCAGTGCTCATTCAGCTCTTTGATAGAGGTCATGGCTGTCATAAACTGAGAGAAGAGATTTTGTAGCTTCTTCAAGTCCAAAAGTGGACTTGATAAAGGCAGCTTGAATGTTTTTTAAGTGAAATACCAAAATATTTGAAATTCACATTGCTATTGTCCCCAGGAATTAAAACAGTTGCCATACGAAAAGCTGCAGGTATGAGCAAGAAGGTTTTAATTTGGACATGGTCATTAGGTTTATTTCATTCATCTTTTTGGAGTATGTCTATGTATGTGTGTGTGTGCTCATGTCTGTGTGTCACAGTGTCTGTGAGGTCAGAGGACAATTTTGAGCATAAGTTCTCATCTTGTACCTTATTCTCTTGTGTTCACAACTACAGTTGATTGGCTAGCTGGTCCACATGCTTTGGGGAGTTCTCTTGTCATCACTTCCCATTTCATGTAGGTTTCTTCGGATCCCAGAAGCACACCACAGCTTCCAGCTCTTCTGTTGCTCCTGAGGATCTGAGCTCATCCGCTTTATTCACTCAGCCACCTCTCTAGTACTTTATCTTTTTAATGTTATAAAGTAACACACCTGGAGTTACCTAAAAGATCAGTTACATATAAGTTATATGACACACTTATTTTTAAAAGGACATTTGTGTGTGTGTGTGTGTGTGTTTGTGTGTAGATATGAAAGTGCCACAGTTCATGTTTGATAGTCAGATGTCAACCTTGAAAGTCAATTCTTGCTTTTCAAGAAGACAGGGTTTCTAATTTTTCATGACTGTATTAGCCAAGCTAGCTGGCCTGTGAACTTCTTCAGGATTCTATCTCTACTTCCAACTCTCCATAGGAGCTGGAAATATGGACTATATTCACCTTTACATAGGTTCTTGGGATCCAAACTCAGATACCACACCTGCATAGCAATCACATATGCATTGAGTTATCTCTCTAGCCCCATTACATTTTTATAAACTAATCCTCATTTTGCTTCTTTATTTAACAATTTCAATTTTCCTCAAATAATTTAGAAAATAGACTTTGACAAAATCTACCCTAGACTCTATAGAATATCATACGTTAAGATGATCCTAAGGGTTTTTAGGAACCAGTGATACAGTTTTTAAAGTCTTTATTTAGTAGCTAACACACTACGAATACATGACATGGATTTCTCTTTACTCATGAGCTAAGGGTTTTCATTCATCTGATTGATCTTGGGATCCCATTTATATATGGATTTTTAGAAATTCTCTTTTACACAATAATGCCAAATGCTTACTAAATAATGACTCTTTTCAAGTAAATATATTGTACATAGAATATGTGATTTTACTGTTAGAAAATTTCTCTGGTCATTCCCCACCATCCCTTGGCACCTAAGTTATTCATGATGATGAATACTTCTGTTTTAAACTGATATTTAGAAATGTTAATTCTAACCTATAGATGCCCTCAGCTTATTAAAATCACCTTAACAAATGAACACATTGACTGATCACCTACTGTGTTCCAGACTAAAGTAGCTTTCTGATATCTCATTTAGTCAACAACATCTTCATAGGTGGGAATTTGTGATTAATTACATTTTACAAATGAGTACAGTTAAAACCCGAGAGTATAAGTAACTCATCAGGAAGAAACTAACTCAGGCAATCTGAGTAGGACTCTCACACTGAAAATCACAGGTTCATTTATAATAGTAAGGAAAAGTATGACTTCTCCCCAGGTATTCTGATATTCATGCAATAAAAGAATCATTTCCTTTTTATACTTTTGTTCTATTCAAAGAATATCACCGCTGAACTACTTTAATAGAATCTCACTTGTAGACTAAGAGTATCATGAAAAGAGATTTCAAAATTCCAACCATTGTATTTGAAAAACAAAGAAATTGAGGGCCACCAAGTTTAAATTTGAGTTAAAGATTGGATCTCAAAAAGAACTCAAGTCTTTACACATAGTTGTACACTCCATGTTGAGTTCATTTCAAGACATTTTATGCTTCCTAAGTAGGCATTACCTAGCTTATGAGAAGGACAGTATTGCAGTTACCTTCTCATTTCTGGGACAGACCCCTGACCAGAAGCGGCTTATAGGAGGAAAGGGTTTATTTCAGGTTCACAGTGTCCAGGCGACAATCCATCATGGCAGAAGAAGCTGGCTCACTTCCATAGATGCATGAAGAGAACAACACCAACACCAGCCAGTATCAACAGCCTGAGCTCCAACTGGCTTTGAACACATCTTAGGGCCGTCCTGAGGGGCATGACCACCTCCAGCTAGCTGCTGGAGACTTAAGTAGGAAATTAATCAAAAATTATTCAGACAACGGAGGACATTCATTCACACCCATGTATCATATGAAAATGAACTTTAGCTGGATTAAAGATACTTGGGCCATAGGCAAGCAATTAATTTCATAGAAAAATGTACATTTTCATACATAAATCTATCTCTCACATGGAATGATTTAAGGCATAAATCAAAAACCACTAAGGAAAGTATTGATACAATTTGACTACATTAGAATGAGTAGTTGTCCACCAAAAGAATAACCTTGTGAAGGTTTTTCTTAGTTTTTCTATTTAGTTATATATTTTGTGCATATGTATGTGTGCACCTTATTATGTGTGTATGCTTGTGTGTGTGTGTGTGTGTGTTTGCGCGTGCACTGGACTGTCTGTTCATATGTACCTGTGCCTGTGTGCTCATGTGTGACAAGGCCAAAAGAGGGCACCCATTTCCTTTGAGACAGCCTTTCGTTGTCCTGGACTTTCCCAATTATGCTTAAGTGGCTGGCAAACAAGTTCCTGGGATCATATTTTTGTCCACCTTTCTAGAGCTCGGATTGAGCTCCTGTTACCACATAGGTCATTTTACATTTTCCTGGAGACTGAACTCAGGTTCTACTTCATGCCTGCAAGGGAAACACTCCACAATCTGTCCCATCTCCCAAGCTCCTCATTACTTAATAGTTTATAAAAAATTTTATATGCATTAAGTATAACATATATAATCTTTTAAAAACATTTTCATAATCATTTTTGAAGTAGGTTCTCACTCTAGCCCAGGCTGACCTGGAATTCTCTGTGATATATATATATATATATATATATATATATATATATATATATATATATATATATATATAATTTTAAAATCACACAGACATACACACACATATGAATTTTAATATATTTTAAAATAGAATAATATCTGTGTCATGCCATCCTTAATAAAATCTTGAAACAGGGCTGGAGAGATGGCTTAGCGGTTAAGGCTTTGCCTGCAAAGCAGAAGGACCCGAGTTCGATTCCCCAGGACCCACATAAAGCCTGATGCACAAGGTGGCACATGTGTCTGGAGTTTGTTTGAAGTGGCTGGAGGCCCTGGCATGCCCATTCGCTTTCTGCCTGCCTGTCTGCTCCCCCCAAATAAATAAATATTTAAAATAAATAAATAAATAAATAAATGGAACAAGCCATGAGACACATAAGCAACTCCAGTGGACATTACAAGCCACATGTCTATCACCCTGTCACTCCAGAATTTCAAGGTTATCCTCAGCTACTCTAGCTCACAATAAACAAATAGAAAATAAATAAATTATATGGCATTCTTTGGGCTGGAGAGATGGCTCAGCAGTTAAGGCACTTGCCTCCAGTGCCTAAGGCCCTGGGTTCAATTCCCAGGACCCACATTATCCAGATCCACAAGGTGGTGGCCCTGGTTTTCTCTCTCTCTCTCTCTCTCTCTCTCTCTCTCTCTCTCTCTCTCTCTCTCTGCTTGAAAATGAATAAAGTATTTAAAAAAAATCTTGAAACAAACATGATTTTGTCAAGATATTTTGGTTTGTAAATATCCACATTTAATTTGATAATATTTTTTTGACCATTGAAAAATCAGTCATTCACAGCATTAACACATAAATTAATAAGAGTTATCAAAAAGTGAAACAAAAAAAATTGATAATATCTCAAACACTAGCATGGAAAGGAACTTTGCTATATAAATAGATATTTCCATCAAATTAATACTATATTAATCATAAAACACCATTTTTATTTTTGAAGTTCATTAGTAAACTATTTCTAGCAATTTTAAAGGCTTATTCATATATATTTTATGAATTGTACTAAATACATAATGGCATATATTCAAGGTAAGAGAGCAAATTTTCTTCCTGAAAAGTATTCTCTGGACAACTTATTGAGAATTTTAAAGATAAATATATAATCAACTTTAAATTTTATATATCTTTTTTTAATCTGTCATTGGCCTTGGTTCACTGTTATCACAATTTTATAAAAAGAAGTCTTACCATGCCTCCTTAACCTGGAGAGCTTACAAAAAATTATTTTATTTAAATAAATTTTTAAAAATAATAACAAATAAGTCCACCCAGGATTGAAGTTTATATTTTGAGAAAGTTTTAAATTATGAATTTATTTTGTGGTTAAAACCACTTCATAAACCTGTGGCCAATGAAACATATTTCCTTTATTAATTTTTGAAAGTATTTTAGTATTTGTGTATTCATCTCAGATATTGGCATTTTGATGACACAAATATTACATTTTATTTTATGGCCTGCCTCTTACATCCTCTATTTCATTTTTTTTCTCTGTATCATTTTGTGGTTTAGGGATTTAAGTTCTCTTTTCTGTTGGCTCTGAGTTTATAAGTTTTGTGCTTTGTAATTTTTAAGTTCAAGATTTTAATTTTTAATATTTTATTTATTAATTTTCAAGCATATATATATATATCTGTATATATATATATATATATATATATATATATATATATATATATACAGAGAGAGAGAGAGAAAGACAGAGAAAGAAAATGTGCAGGGCCACCACCTTGTGGGTCTGGCTTATGTGGGTACTGGGGAATTGAACTTGGGGCCTTAGGCACTGGAGGCAAGTGCCTTAACTGCTAAGTTATTTCTCCAGCCCAATATTTTCATTTTTTAAAAATATATTATTTATTCATTTTCAAACAGTGAGATACAGAGAAAGAGAGAGAGAGCGAGCGAGCACTGGGGCCACCATCTGGTGTTCTGACTTATGTGGGCAATGGGAATTGAACCCTGGGGCCTTAGGCACTAGAGGCAAGTGCCTTAACCTCTGAGCCATCTCTCCTGCAACAATATTTTTATTTTTAAACCTATATTGACATCTTACATAAATATAGTCAATATACTATGATCATAATCCTCTCCCAAGATCCTCTTTTCCCTCTCCAAAATTCCCTCTCCCCTACATCCCTTCTTTCCTCCTTGTCTCTCTTCTCTTCTGATACCATCTTTTCTTTCCTTTGACTATTCAGGGCTTGTGTTGGTAGCATCAGCCACTGTGAACTAATGAGTTCTTATTAAGACACTCAGTGTTGGGAGACATTTTCTAAGTGCTCCTCCCCTTCCTTTGCCATTTACAGTCTTTTTCTACTTCTTCAATGGTCCCAGAACTTTGGGGGGGTGTTAAAATGATGTCCCTCTCAGTGCTGCTCTGTCCCATCTTCTCAGCAGTGTGGTGAGTTTTGAGTCACCCCTGTGCTCACTACCATCTCACAGGAGAGAGGAGCATTGTTTTGTGGGCACATATGTAATACTAGAGCACAGTTTGGTGTGCATAATATAAACATTTAGCCAAACAACAGTATTTGTTCCTCCCCAACCCTCACCAAGGGCTTCTGGCCTCCTCAGCTATAGACTTTTGATTAGGTTTGCAGTACAAGGTGGCATTCCCTCCTGTGGAGTGAGTCTCAAGTCCAATCAGAGAGCAGTTGATTTCTCCTACAATATGTCACCATTGCACCAGTTGTCACATCTGGCCAGTTTGGCCAGATGTCAAGTTTGCAGAGTCCATTGTTGGTTTAAGACCACAGATGCCTTTTCTACCCAAATAGGTTGCAGTCGGTCTTTCCAGCATCCAGACAGCTAGCTAGTCAACAGAGAGAAAGCTTCCAGGTCATGTCCAGCAGATACCTGGTGGACATGGATGCCAATTGTAATCCCAGTGATGAGAAGGAGATCCCCAGAACAAGCTGGCTGCATCAAATTGATGAGCTGTGGGTTCAAGTGAAGAGTCTGTGCATCATTTAAATGAAGAGGAGAATTAGTGAAGAAAATACCCAGTGTTAACCTTTGTCATTCATATAATGCACATATGTGTATGTGGACCCATAGGGATGTACATCCTGTCTCAAAATGACACCTTGTTTTTCTGACTTCTTAATTGCCATGTTCCCTGGCTTCTGTTCTTTACCTCACTATTTCTTCTGATATTTCTTTTCTATTCTGTTGTGACCTATTGCCTTGCTGCTGCCCTTGCATTATCTATGTTTATGACACAGTCTTGTCACATGACATTGTCATTTGTTCTCTGTATCACTCCCAGTTCCGCTGTACCCACCTAGCACCCGCCGATGCCCACTGAGTCCATGAAAGCCAATGAGCTGCTCTTCAGCCCTTTCCCTTTTATTTTATGCACTTCAAATTTCCTAAAATACCCATTTCAGAACATTTCTCACGTCACTGTTCTTTTGTCATTTTCCACACTTCATAAAAACGGAATTCTTTTGCTTTAATTAGAAGATTGAGTCAAACAAGCATAAATTTTTGTCAATCCTCATGCATCTTTTAAAAAATCTGGAAATTTTTCATCCCGAAAAATTCCACATGTATTCATGGGTATCAGAGTCATAATATAAGCGAGTGCTCCAAATATTGGAATTCAGTATTCCAAACAGACAAGAAAAACTACTGCACAAGCTTTATGATTGTAGCCAACAGGAGCTGGAGATTGTCAGAGCACAGACACAGGGGTTTGAATTTCTGGGACATTCCAAGACTGATATGATAAATTAAAAGTGCAGCAAAGCCTTGTGAGAGAAGATTGTATTGTTCAAGATGAAAAGGCAGGTTTTTGTTTGTCAAAGGTTTTTCACTTTTATGGTAATGAGTTAACTGATCACACGCTCCTGTGATAGATCACATTGAAAATGGAAGAAAAATAGCCTTTTCTTCAATGAATCCCTAGAATGTTCAAGCCTAGTCTGTATTTCTGTTTCATTCATTCTTTCCTCTGTAAGACATGATTTTGTGTGCCAATAATGCCAATTTTCCTTCATACATCACAAACCATGCATGCTCTTAGATGTGAGCATTTCTGACCCAAATGGCCAGAAAGAGATGTTTTCATTAGCCATATTTACTATATGTCTTCAGAATAGGAAAATAGGCAGATATGTTCTTGAGATCAGAGTAATCTCTCCTAGAGGAACTCATGACAAGTAATAAGCACATCATACTCATGAGCATACTTACTTCCTTAGCTGTTATTTGTGAGAGTTTTCTGGGCATATTCTTCAGGACAATAGAGCAATCAAACTTGTAGTTCAAATTAGAAAGACTAATATCAAAGAGAAAAAGGATTGTGTGTGTGTCTGTGTTTTTGATGATAAGGGTAATATGACAGATGCATCTCGCAGCTTAATCTAATTATTCTTCCAAAGAAAAAACCTGTAGTTTTGTAAGCACCAAAGTTCAGTGCTGTGATATACATTTGTGCTGAAAAGCAACTAATGTCTCTCACTGTTCTACACTTCATCTACTGGCAATATGGTTCTTTTTTTCTGATATAAATCAGATGATTACATTCAGCAAATTTTTGCATGTAAATTGAAATATTTATTTGTATTTTCAAGGGATAATTTGAACTAAGTGTTTCTCTTATATTCAGGTTCAAAACACTGTTTGTGGCTGGAGAAAGATGTGATGTGGACACCTTGGAGTGGTCCAAAAAGGTTTTCAGAGTCCCTGTGCTAGACCATTGGTGGCAAACTGGTAAGCATTTTGCAAGCCTGCTTATAAATCCTCCTGAAATTCTTCTCATTCTGCTGGGATTTCTGTCAGATTCTTTTAAAAAAAACATTTATTATAAATAACTAGTTACATGGCATGATCAAATATTTTGATGGTACCCCTGACCCATGAGGAGTACTCCTCAGTGGGCATACTGAATCAGTCCATGGGGTAGGGGATTGTGAATTGTACAAGAAGTAACCAATATTGTTTTTTCTTTGTGTGTGGTTTTGAGGGGGGCACTGACTCTGGATATTCTCCACCATATCTCTTACAATCTCTCCACCCTCTCTCCCACTCAGTTCCCTGAGTCATGGTGGGTGAGCTTTAAGTTTGCTTTTTTGTTGAGATCTTAAGTGTCTCTTGGCTTCTGCTTTGGATTGTGTTGGGTATTGCTGGTGTCTGTCTCCATTGACCTTTCCTGGGTTATCTGACTTTCTGTGGTGACTGGTCTCTTGTTTATCTCACTAGCCACTCATAGGTTTTGTTTGGGGCCTGTGTGATAGGCCAGGGGTAGTTCATCTCTTGCCAGGATGTCAACCATCATCCTATATCTTGTTGGTGGAACTGGGTTTTCCACAGCTCCTCCTGCCTTCAGAAACATACAAACAGAATCTCCATGGGAGAGGAGATGAATATAGGTTAAGTGAGACAAA
>PVHP010026948.1:0-24258 GCA_004024765.1 Zapus hudsonius | reverse complement strand
CTGAGCACTTTCTTAAATGAGTCAAGGCCATTTGTGTTTCCTCCTCCGTGAATTCTCTGTTAAGATCAGTGCCCCATTTTGTGAGGGGGCATTTTGGGTTTTTGCTATTAATTTTTTTGAGTTCTCTGTAGGTTTTTGAAATTAGGCCTCTGTCAGAGTTGTGGCTGGCAAAAATTATTTCCCAATTTGAAGGGGGTCTATTGGTTTTGAGTGTGGTTTGTTTGTCTGTACAAAAGCTTCTGAGCCTGAACAGGTCCCATTGGTTAAGTGTTTGTCGTATTTCCTGAGCTGCTGGAGATTTGCTCAGGAAATTTTTTCCCACTCCTATTTCATGCAGAGTACTTCCAATTTTTTCTTTCAGGGTATTCAGGGTTACCGGGTTTAGAAATAGTTTTTTAAAACTTATTGTTAATAATTAGATACCTTGTATGAACAAGTCTTGTGATGGTACCCACATTTCCTTCCTCCCTGTCCCCAATCTGCTGTGGGCTCTCCTTAGTTGGATTGCTGGACCCGTCCATGGGATAGGAGGTTATGAATTGTACAAGCAGTAACCAGATGCTTTTCTTTGTGTATTGTTTTTTCCCCTCGTGGGGGGGGGGCAATGTTTCTGGAATTCTCCCCAACCATGGCTCTTATAATCTTTCTACACCTCTTCTGCAACATTCCCTGAGTCATGGTGGGTAGGTTTTAAGTCTGCCTTAAAGTGGAGAACTTGAGAGACTCTGAGTTTCTGCTTTGGGCTATGTTGGGTATCCTCAGTGTATGTCTCCATTACCCTTTCATAGGTTATCTGAGTCTTGCTCCTCTGGTCACTTCCTCAAAGGGTTCCTTTGGGCACTAATTTAGGGGTAGCCTTCATCTCAGGTCCCATTGGTGGGATTGGTTTGTCCACTGGTCTTGCTGCCTTCTGGAAAATACAAACAGAATATCCAAAGGTGAGTGAGAATAGTGTAGGTTAAATGAGACAAATGTTGTTAATTTGGTGAAATTCAAATGGCTGTAGCCTCTCTGTGGACCCCTGATTAGTGGGGGCTTCTTGGTCTCCATAAGAATTTGCCTTGAATCCCAGTTCCAGCTAAGGTTTCACTTAGCCAATGAGCAAACCCACCTAGGTTACATGCCACTATTACACAAATGAAAATTTGTTGGCTTGCTGGTATCTGCTATATAGCAGTGTCTTCATCATTCTAGTAACAGAGTTTGATGTTATATAACAGTTTCTTCTCCTTTCTCCAAATATAGTTTGGCCAATGCAGCATATGTAATACCTCCCAGCTCTACACAAGCTAAAATTTGGTAGCTGGTTTCCTTTCTGGATCCAGCAGGGTCTCCTGGTGTTGTGTGTTAAAGCAGTCTGTGGTATCTTCAGCAATAGGGTCTTACCTTTTGCCTGGGGTATTCAAGAGCTTTGATATAAGCCTGTATTGTTTTGAGGATTTCATGGATCTCTTTGATCAACATCTAAGTGTGGGAAGTAACTAATTACTGGAATAGGGAGTTATAACCAAGAGCCATTTTTCTTGGGGTTAGGATTCCTCCCATCTGCTTCAGAGCCCTTCTTACCAGATGATGCCTACAGCTTCTTCTAGAGGTTCCTGTATGAAAGTAAGGATTTTATGGTATCAATTCATTAGCTTTAGAATAGTGTATATCTTCCCCCACCCTCCCATTCTCCACACTTCCCCCAATTTCTTCCATCCCCTTTGTCAGTCTCTCAACTCACCTGTCAAATTTGCTTACTATTCAAGCTTAACCTGGTTAGGAACTGCAGATCTGGGAGAATATGTGGCATTTGTTTCTCTGTTTGTGTGAGTTTGCTAAGTATGATGTTTCAAGTCCATCCAATTTTCTTCAAATTTCATTATGTCATTTTTCCTTATTACTGAGCATAATTCCATAGTTTATATGTACCACACCTTTGATACATGTATATATACATATGTATATATATATATATGTATATATAGTCTTTAAAATCACATTTAACTTTCAAATTATGTGTTTGTAGCCAGAAAAGGTAAATTTCATCCCAGACAAGACTATATTTAACCAAAATCTGAATTCATGACCTTTTACTATGTAATCAGCCCATTTTATGGACTGACATTTTTGTGTTGGTTGACTTTCCACTATAATCCTATTTCTCAAATGTTCATTCTTTGAAAGACACTGACCTTCTGAAACAGAAACTGATTCTTGAGAACTAAGACCTTCTAAGTCCAAGAAAATGAACTCTCTCCATTTAGAGATATAAAGTTGATGAATTCAGATGGATGTCGAGAGAGATATGGCAGAGCAGATTGAATTGGGTTTTCTGTCTGTTGTGAACTGAGAAAGTATGGTTTTATGCAGGCTTTTTAATAAGCACCTGGAATTTGAAAGTCACTGGTACATAGCCTATAACTGATACACTGTTCACCTGATATTTTTCATTTCATTCAACAAATGTGTTATTAGCATTTGTCTATAATAGATCAATTACTAAGTCATGAAGACATATGTGCACACAGCTCTATTTCTCAAGTGCAACTTTCTTTCTTAATTTAGAACTCCATAAATTATTTGATAGGATGAAATAAATCCCTCCAAAGTTTATAATAAAATAATAGGACAATAGTAAATGATTATTGAATTACATTTTTTCCTGTCCTTTGTTTATAATGGAGATCAGTGGGCTTTCCTTACTTGTTAGGACTCATCTTCCATTATCTCATGATTTTACCAAATTTCATGAAATGTGAAATTTCCACACTCACATCTGTTTATCCCTCTTATCCGGGAACTAAAACAATCTTCAACTCAATAAATTCTTCCTAGATATTATCAATCAATGAGTTATGAGATAATGTGGGGACTGAATTTTATAAGCTAATGGAGTAAGAGCCTTATATTCTAAAGCAGAGGGGATCTTTTGCTGGAGAGATGGCTTTGAGGTAAAGACCACTCCCTATTCAAGCAAGAGGGCCTGAGGAGAACTGAGAAATTTTGTTGGTTTTTTCCCCTGCACCCACATAAATAGCTAGACATGGTCATACATTTTTATAACACAGTCCCATAGGGGAGTAGAGACTGAAGAATTTCCATGACTTTTGAAAAAAATTGCTAGTTCTGGGATCAGTAAGGAACTATAGCTGAAGCTGCAGGACACAGATATTACCCTCCAGCCACAGCATGTGAACAAACCCTGGGCATGTGTAGTGAGTGAGAGAGAGACAGAGAGACAGAGAGAGAGACACACAGAGAGAAGGTATGTAATAAAGAAATCATTTTCTGGACACTGTAAGCACTATGTATTTTGTGTTTTAATATAGTCAGGAAGATATTCTATGGCATGCCAAAAGAAGATTAGAAGCAGGATAGAAGCTCCTGAGGCAGATACAGCCTGTAAGTTCCACCTTGCTGGAAGTAACACTATCTGGGGTATTGTGAAACCCTCAGACTTCTAGAATGTTTCATAATCAGGTTTAAATTCCTCCTCAGTTGTTCACTATTCTTCTCTGGGCCTCAGTGGCTTCACCTAGTACACATAGGTGATAACAGTTTCCACAGATGAATGCTTGTTAAATATGACTGTATATTAACTGTCTTTCACACCTGAAGCATATGTTCAATACTAAATAAATGTAACCTGCTGATATTGCTTTAAATTGAAACATCTTAATAGTTTACCTCATATTTCTCCACTGTATGGTGCATGACCTTTGCCCCTCCGACATTGTGCTTGGATCAGAGAAGAAAATATCAGACAAAGGCCATTTCTCTTACATCGTTGAACTGATGCAGAAGAGAAGAGTTAAGAAAATGACCCAAGGAAACCTCTCCACGGGAGATTCCCAACTCAGGTTGAGGGTCTTATGGATGTTCAGAACTCATCTCAAAGTTTAAGTTGTGAAGATTTGGCTTCCTTGAATCAAAGACACATTCAAAACTGTTTAGCATTCAGAAACCAGCTCCAGCTGTTTCCTCTTGGAACACGTTATTCCCCTTCTCCTTCTGTTATTCGGATGGCCTTTGTCCCACTTTGATGGTGAGTCTCTGAGCCTGGGTCATATCTCCTCTGTATTCTCCACAATGCCAGAAACAGTGCTGCAATCCATTAAAAGTTGCAACAATTGTGATTCTAGTTGTTTGAAGTCTCTAAAAAAGTTTGAATATACTTACTGAACTTGGTTTTCATTTATTTATAAAAAGGAAAGACGCTGAAAATAGTACATATGCACTCACTTATTAATTCCCTTTTTAAATACAATGAGTCTTAATTGGAACAAAGATCATTAGCATATTCAAAATATTACAGTTATGTATTGAAAAGTGAATGTTCATTCATTCATTTACTAATTCACTTATTCATTCATTCATTCATGAGTCTTCAGTGGCACAAATCTCCCTAAGATTTGCACATTCTAATGCGATTTTTAAAATGATTTATATATTTAACTTTAATTGAATGGTCACTGTGTAAGATAGTATCTTATATCCAACCATGCCTGGAAAGTAGATATTCAATGTTATTCATCAACTGACAGAAAATCATGCAAATTTTCTAGACTCCAGTTTTCATGTCTGTGAGTTGAAACCAGAGGGTCATGATTGATCTGGAAGGACAATTTTGAAGATTCAATAAAGAACTGACAGGACATTTTCAATATTTTGTGGATTGTTTATAAGTAAGACCACAGCAAAGTGATCAAAACATTTACCGAGATATGTCATGAAATAAAGGAAAAATGTGTGTGATCAAGAAAATGTCAAAGTACTTTAAAAGCGCACAATAATCTGAATCACTTTGGTAATCTACAAGAAGAGAGAAACAACAGCATAAAGAATCTACAAAGTAGGTCAGAAAGATTCCACAATGGAAACATGTCACCATCGTTAGACTTGATCTGCCCAGGAGAGAAGCCTAGACATATTACTGATCTGTTTCTGTGTGTTGAAGTATGCCTATTGTGAACATGTACACATCAGTGTCTATTAAATAGAACCAATTAGATATTTGCATCATACATATTGCATGACCTTGTTTCAAACCTGTGCTGCGTAGGCATACTTTATGTCAACTTATCTTTCCAATTTTCTGGTCTACAGAGAGAGGATGAACTGTCTAGGCTGACAAAAACTCAATCTATATTAAACTTGTACTTCTTAGTATAAATTAGCATATCGTTGTTCTTGTTTTATTCATAAGTGCCATGAGCTTCCTTAGTGTAAACTTGGAAACATTTTCAACAATGAATTATCTAAGTAACTCAGGTCAGAAGGTCTTGATCTATCAGGGCAGTGACATTCTGTGGTGACTGTAATGACTTTTGGCCACTGAATGCCTCCAGTGTTTTACTTTTAAACTCTGCAACACCTAGTGGATGATTGTTTTATTTTCTGTGGTTATTGATGCTTTTCGTTGTCATTTTAACAATAAATTATTTTAATGTGAAATAAATATGGATGCTTAAGAGTTTACAAGTGGGGTTTTTGTCTAATAAAGGAAAACTAGAAACAGTGCTGGTTTTCAGTAACTCAGAAACAAAAGTCAAAGGGGTTTATTTTAAAGGTGCCATGCTTCGCCTCTTCATTATTTAATTGTAAGATTTAAGAAAGAAGTCTGCTTGATTTCTCATATGAATAGTGGAGAAATAGTTGAATTCATGTCCATAAATTCTAGATTTTTCTCCACTCTTATCCAATGTTCATTTAAATTAAGTTGAAAAAAATCAGAATTTGCAACCTTACTCAATAATCTTGCCTTCCATTTCTCATGATGTTCTTACAATCCTCTGCACTCAACTTTCTTGCCAGTGATGTGTTTCTATTGAGGATGACTGGTCCTCACATATCAAATGAACACTGGCAGGTGACATAATTATTTACATTGAAATTCCATTAAAAATGAATAAGCAAAATTAGCAAGGATCTAGGATAGAAGAACAATCCAATATTAATGATATCTTACATAGCTTATTGGTTGAAGGTGCATTCTTATAAAGCATATCAGTCTTGGTTTGATTACACAGTACCCATGTGAAGTCAGATACACAAAACGTCACATGCATGTGAAGCTCACTTGCAGTGGCAGGAGGCCCTGGTGTATGCTCTCTGTCTTTCTGTCTCTGTCTCTATCGTTCTATCTTTTCTTTCTCTCTCTTTTTCTTTCTCCTCAATAAAGTAAAAATACAAATTGCAACAAAGGTAAAACAATTGCATTTAGAATAATATTTAAAATATGTAATGTTAACAAGAATTTTGTGGAAATTATGACATTAAAAACTACAGAACATTGCTGAAGGAAATTAAATAACAACTTAAATAAATGCAAATGTTTGACATGAGGGCCTGTTACAGTCAGCTTTCTAGTTGCTGCACAGAAAGAACTCAAGTAATAGTGGTTTATGGATGAATGGGTTTATTTGGCTTATGGACTCAAGAGGAGACTTCATCAAGGCTGGGAAAACAATGGCATGAGCAGAGGGGTGGACATCACCTCCACCACAGCACTGCAAACAATGGCAGGAAGGTGTGCCAAACACTGGCAAGAGGAAGGTGGCTTATAACCCCATAAGCCTGCCGCCCAAAACACAGCTTCAGTGAGGTTGTAAACCTAAACTGCCATCAGCTGAGGATTCAACAATCAAAACACATTCATTAGTTTGTGGGGAATATCTGGAACAAACCATGAAAGTACACCCTGGGCCCCCACAAACTAATAATCATACATGGTATAAAATAAAATGTGTTCACCTCAACTCCATAAGTACCCACAGCTTTTCCTTAAACTGAGCCATGAAAAAAAATTTTAAAAAGCAAACCCATAATGTCACAGAACATTTACACTGCAAAACATAAAATGAGGCATGGCAAAAACAGATTGAACCAATATAAGATTTAAAACAAGTAGGGTAACATCAAACTCTTTACTCCAAGTCCGATAATTCTCACCAGTAATAAGCCTCTTGGAGATTCGGTTGTGCCCCTCCAGCTCTGTTACTCACGGTCCTGGAAAACTTCATCTTGTGCTGGCATCTCACCTTGGCAGACATCCATAGTCTTTGGCAGACATCCATAGAATTCACTGGGTCCCCACTGCAACCCACAGGTCATCCTCATGGCTCCATGGGGTCTCCATGTAGGCAATCCAACAAACCTGTTTCACATTGCCAATGACCTTTTTACAAAAACAAAACTGTGTTGCAAATCCAATGACACTCTTACTGCATTGGTTCTACTCCACAGAACCAGGTGGGCTACCAATTTGTTAATCCAAGGAGGAACAAAGCATTCAGGCCCCTTGCTTCAAAGAGTCCGCATTCTTCCTGCTGTTATAATGCAGATCATCTGGCCTAATCTCAATGGTTGTCATTTCTCTGACAATTGCAGCTGAACAGGCCCTAGTTTAGGCCCAAAGATCTCTTTTCTTTCTGTGTCATCTCCATCTGCTCACACCAGTCCATCTTTATGTAAAGAAACCCTGCACAAGTTCCCAGGACACAGGCAGGCAGAACGCAGAAAGCCTCTCACACAAACTGCTTCTGGTACAATCTTGACAAAGTTCTTTCTCACCCTTGTAAGCTAAACTTCACAGTCCATAATTCTTACTGCATTCTGGTATTTCCAACTCTGACCAGGATGGTTCATCAAGCTGAACTTACAGAACTACAAGGCAACTCTTAGGCCAAGGTTTCCAATGCATCCACATTCTTCATTCAAATCAATTACAAAATGCCAATGCCACAAAATCAGGGTTCTAGCAGCAACAGATGACCCCACTCCTGCTACCAATTCTGGTGCAGTCAACTTTCTAGTTGCTGGGCAGAAAGAACCCAAGTAAAAGTGGCTTGTGGAGGAATGGTTTTAGTTGGCATGAGCTGAGGAGTGGACATCACCTCTGCCACAGCACTGCAAAAAATGGCAGGAAAGTGTGTCAAAGGGGAAGCTGGCTTATAACCCCCATAAACCTGCCCCCAACAACACAGCTTCACAAGTTTGTAAACCCAAACTGCCATCAGTTTAGGATTGGGTATTCAGAACACATCCATTTGTTTGTGGGGGACATCTGTATCAAACCATGACAGGGACCTATCCTCTTTCATAATTTAATAAATCAACTGTTATTGTTTTTGCAGAACTTTTTTCTTTTGACAATTTCTTTCTGTCCTCAAGGTTTTCCTCTAGCTCCCTCATAACTAATAATGCATTCCATTCTTCCCTGATGCTCCATGGTCTTTAAGCTCCAGTCTCTGCTACCGGCACTGATTCTCTAACTCTCAGATTTCTGTCCCATACAGGGTATCTTCATGTTTATATAAGCCATTTCTTTGAGTTAGACAGTTTAACCACTACTACCTCCACAAACCCACATGATTTCCAGGAGGAAATGTTGCTTTTGGCTTGCAGTTTCATATATTTCAGCTTACATTGTGTGGACTCCACTAATTTTGGGTTATAGCAAGTAAGAATATCATGGCAGCAGGTGAGTGCAGGAAAGAAGTGGTTTTGCTTTTGGTAGACAGAAATGGGAGAAAAAGAAGGAGAAAGTGGGAGTGATAGACTGAGATCAGGGATTTGGCAAGACCTTCCAAGGCATATTCCCACCCATTGATTAATTTAAGCAAGGCCTAGATGTTACTTAAGCCTAACCTGATGGATGAATTATAAATAAAGAAAAATTATGGGATAAATGTGTAAATCATGGAGATGGTGAATACATATTGCATATGAGAAATGTGGACAGATTCCTTCAGTGTATCTTCCCTTGAAAAATTAAAAATGACCTTAAAATTTATCAACAAACTTTCCATTTTTAAAAATTAATTTACCTAGAAATAACATACATCATTATCACTCCATAGCAATATTTCACTTATACTACATATATTTTAAATTATTTTTATTGTAGGTGTGGTAGTTTGAATGGATGTCTCCCAATAGATTCAAGAGTTTTTACCAGTTTTTCTCCAGCTTCCTGGCTGGAGGAGGTGTCACCTTGGGCTGGTCTTCAGCCCTTTCTAAGGGGTATGTGAAATTCCAGCTATACATATGCAAAGAGCAATCTGAAGGTCCTGTTGTTTTTCCAAGTTAAAGTTAGCATTTGCTTGTTTTTGAGGTGCTGGTGCTGGGTCTCTATCTCTGCTTGGATCTGTAAAAGGGGGCCAGCCTCTTTCACCATTCTGGAAACTTTTTCCTGGATCTCCTAGTTTAATAAATACTTTCCTCCAAAAATTGTGCCTGTTGTGGAGATTCATCCCAACAGTGTGTGGCTGACTATGAGAGTAGGATTTATTGTTTATGAAACAATCAATGTTGGTACCAGGATATAGTTTAATGTTTGCTAAAAGTACTTGTCTTTCAAGTATAAAGTTTGATCTCTAGTGTAGTCATAAAATCTGGGCACATATATACCTATAATCTTAGAAATAAGGAGGCAGGGACAGTAGGTTTTCTGTAACTTTCTTTTTTTTATTTATTTTATTTTATTTTATTTTATTTTTGGTTTTCTGTAACTTTCTGCTAGACATTCGAAAATAATTGTTGACCTCCTGGCCAATGAGAGACCTTGTCTCAAAAGATGAGGGACACATTTCTAATGATAGCACCTAATATGTCTCCTGGTCTACATAAACATAAAACTGCACACACTCACACAACCACACACTGCCTCTCTCTCACACACACACAAACAAGTATCACAAAAATCTTTTAATGGTCTGTGGTCTGAGTGTATTGCTAAGTGGATAAAGCCCTTAACTTACAAATGTGATATCTAAGTTCAGATCTCTAGCAGCCATATAAAAACAAGGTATCTTAGAAATAATATATGCAGTCCCAAAATGCCTTTAGTCATAAGGGAAGTTGAGACAGGTTTTGTGTGGAGGCTCATGCATGATGTAACTAGCCTGGCAAACACATGTGTGAACAACAAAATGAGACTATGCTTCAAAAATAAGAAACAAGGTAATAATTGTCAACTGATCCTTTCATTTACTCCAAGGCAAGCATGTTTAATGTTCACTCATGCTTATGCCGAGAGAGAGAGGGACAGAGAGAGAGAGAGAGAGAGAGAGAGTGCACAAACAAAAGATAATAAAATCAATGTTGTCAATCATTGACTGAGCAAGGAGATATCTACCCAACAAATGTCCTGGAAAGGTCCACCAGTTAATGCTTTTGTTATCAGCCAATCCTTAAAACCAGGATATAACAACCTTTTATGCATTATTCTCCCCCACCATGGCTCTTACAATCTTTCTGCCACCTCTCCCACTACAGTAAAAGGGTAGACACTTTAAAATGTTGTTTATTGGAAGGTATTCTGGTATTTGGGCACATGCTCTTAACAAGGATATTGTAAGAACTACCCTCTATGTCTTTTTCATCCCAAATTTTTGGTGAACCATTTTTTTCTCTGTTAAATGCTCCTCTCATTGTTTACATACCAGTAAAGCCTGTTGATAACAGAAATTTACAAAACTGTTATTCAAAATAAACTATTTATAACCTGATTATTTCATGTGTTTGTTATAGTCACCTAGAAATTATCAATTTGTGTCTTTAACTTATAATGTGGCAAACACATTGAAATGGATTTGGAGAGGGAGTTTGTAAAAGTTTTGAAAAGTGGGCTAGAGAATACCGAGAAGGATTTAGGTGGAGCTAACTCTGCAATTCAGATGAGAGTTAAAAGGTGCTAACTGTCAATATGGTGCAGAGAAAAGGAGATGCTGATGAAATTTCAGATAGAAGAAGGATTTATTGGGAATTAGAGTAGAGGCTAACCTTGTTCCACATGGTAAGATTTTTCAGGGTCTTTGTTCATTCCCAGGTATATTCTAGGAGGCTAAGCTTAAAGGTGACAGGTTAGTCTATGTGGTAAAAAAAAAGGGTAAGGCTTTCCCTTCTTTAGGCTCCTGTACAAATATTACTAGACACTTTTAAACAATTTTACAGTGAGAACCACGTACAAAGAAAAGTAGAGCAGAAAGATATAAAAACTGTATGGCTTTGGAAAAAAAAAAAAAGCCTTTATATGTAAAGCCCCAAAAGGCATAGTTCTTACAGAGATTATCACTACTAAAAAAGAAGTCAGGGCTGGTAAGATTGCTCAGTTGTTAAAGGAGCTTGTTTATAAAGCTTCATGTCCCTGATTTGATTCCCCAGCACCCACTAAACACACATACACAAGGTGATGTATGGTGTGTGTATGTGTGTGTATGCATCAAGGACTGGACACATGGTAAAGGAACTTTAAGGCTGGATGTTGAAGGGACTTTCTTGCAAAGTCTGTCCTACTGGGTGAGAGTCTCTAGTACCCACAAAATTCAGAGTCAAATAGTGATTAATGTATATTATTTTTTTCTTTCTCATTTTTTATTAACAATAATTTTAATTAATACCTTTATTATGAGTAAGTGTATACATTGTATGAGCAATTCTGTTGAAGGTGCCCCATTTCCCTCCTCTCTGTCCTCTACCCACTGGGGTCCCTCCTTGGTGCACATACTGGATCTATCCATAGTGTAGGTGTTTTTATAAACTGCACCAGAGGTAGCCATTTTTTTTTCTTCCCCCTTTATGCTATTGTTACTGAGGGGGGCAATGTCTCTGGATATTCTTCTCCACCATGGCTTTTACATTTTCTGCCCCCTCTTCCGCTGATTTCCATGAGTCATGGTGGGTGAGTTTTAAGTATGATTTATGGTTGAGAACCTTCCCCATAAGATTTTGCCTTGGATCCCAGTTCCAGGTAAGGGTTTCTTGTCACTAAGCATATCTCTTAGCCATTTAGTAAGTGGTTGATTACCCTCCTAGGTTTACTTCCACTGTTGCACGTATGAGCACTTCTTGACTTGCTGGTTTCTTCCATATACCTGTGTTCAGCATTCTCATGACAACTGTCTGTATTGTATATCAGTGGTCTCTTCTTTCTCCAAATATCATTGAACAATTTCCCCTGGCAGCTCATAAAACACCTTCCAGTGCTAAACATGCTACCATCTAGGAGTTGGTTATCATTCTGGATCTAGCAGGATATCTTGGTATTGTTTGATTACACTCTGATTTCTTCAGCAATAGGGTTTTAACTTAGGCCCGGGGAAGTTACTCAAAAGCTTTGACAGAAGTCTCTCACATTTTGGGGACCTCATGGGTCTCTTTCACCAATAGCTCAGTGTGGGAAGGAGATGATAACTGGGACAGGGAGATGCGGGCCTGAGCAATTTTTTCTGTGTTTTAATTTTGAATGCAGTGGCAGGAGGCCCAGGCATACCCAACTCCTGTCCTCTATCTCGTTCACACTCAAATAAAGACAAAAAAACATAAAGAAGTAAATTATGTCAAGCTACTTGCAACAGGACATTGTGTAGAGATACCTTGAGAGTATCTCAGAAATTAGCAGAATCTTCCCATCGTCCAGGATCAAGGTTGTTAAGAGTCTACCCATCATACAGGATGAAGATTGTATAGGTGGAAATGGGTTCAAAGACCATTTTTAAAATTTTTATTATTTATAAATTTCATAATAAGTATAATGTATTATGATAAACATCACCTCAAATTATTTTTATTCATCACCCTCCCTCATACCCCTTCTGCATAATTCCTTCTTTTCCAACTAATTCTTCATATTTCATGTCATTTTTTTCTCCTTCTTCCTTTACACATGATGATATGCCCAAGTACTGAGAAGAAGTAGAAGTTAAATGTCCAGAACCAAAAGAAAAATGTTTATGACACCCACCGAGGCTCAGAGAATATAGCAGAAATGAAGGAAAAAATGCAAGAGCCAGAGGATAGTGAGGGATATTTTGGAACCCTGTCTTCTGGATACAAAGTGGCCTTTGTACTCATGATCTGGTAACAGCTGGTGCTTTCCACACATTATTGGGTTAACACATTTTAGGGCAGAATATTTTTAGAAAACAGTCATGAGATGCCCTGTGTACTACAATGTATTTATAGTCATTTCCTCATGTTCAGCCTCTGAAATCTTCAGAAGTCAATACAGTGATGATTTAAGCAGGTTCAGGTACCTGTCGTGCTAAGGCATCTTCTAGAAATGCTTACCTTGCATGGTTAAAAAATGTAAGATTTATAGCACTAGTTTGTCTAATACCAATGTTTGAAAGTAAATCTTGAGAGGCCATGTAGCATATGGCAAAATTGAGGTCCCTATATGAATCCAATGAGGAGAAGTTTTAGAGATATGGAAGTGAAGGTAAAGAGATCTCAAGAAGATGCAGGGGAAAGAATGTAGAACACTAGCTAAGGGAAAGTACTGAAAACCTGTAAAACCAGCTCAAGAGAGTAACCATGTAGGATGCTACCAGAAATCTCATGGAGGCATGGCGAACTAAGTGTAGGGAGCCCTTTCACATTGTTTTCTACAAGCAGCTACGGGATTTAACTATAGGATTGAAATTGATTTGTGGGAGTTGTTTGGAAGGAATGGACTAGAGAAAACTTAGAAACCTACTGGGGTGTCAGTCTTGTTTTGGGTTGATCCCTATTTTTTCTTTTTAATCTGAACCTTTTTTTTTTCTATGAGAACGTGTATCCAGGGGCATTTTATCTGACAAAATAAAACTAGCGGTTTGTTTTCAGAGTTTACAGCTGAGTTGACTTTGAATTTCAGAGGGAATGTGGACAATACTGAAATACTTAAGACTTAAGAATGTCCAAGTGCCTTTTGTTTTGTGAGATGGTACAAGCTTTGAAAGACCAAGAGTAGAATTTTGTAGTTTCACTTTTACATGCTTCACAAAGGCCTATGTAAAGTCTTAGTCTTTAACTTCTGCTTGTGAGAGATGATGGGAACTTTAAGAGGGTAACCTAGTAGAAGTTCTTCTGGTTTATGGCCCATTGATTGAAAAGGGTATAGTAATGAGACCCTGGCCATGTGCTTCTTTCTTCTTCACACTTTTGCATCTCAGCCATGAAATGAGAGGATTTGTTCTGCCTTCCTGCTATAATACACCACACCTCTCCCAAACCAAATGTATAGAAGTAAGGAGTCTTTAATCATCAACTGAAACCTCCATAACTATGAGACAAACCACCTGTTTTTATAAGTAGACCTCAAGCATTGGCCATCCTAGTAGAAAGCTGACCATTGTGGTTTAGCCCCAGGGATTTTAAAAATTATTTTTATTTATTTATTTGCAAGCAGAGAAAGATGGAAAGAAGAGATACTGGCAGAGAAAATGGTACACCAGGGCCTCCATCCACTGGAAATGGACTAAAGATACATGTGCCAATTTGTGCTTCTGACTTTATGTGGGAACTAGGGAATTGAACTCTCAAATGCCTTAACCACTGAGCCATCTATCCAGCTAGGATTTTTTTTTAAGGCAAACCTTCCAATTTGAGTTTTTAGCAGCATGTTAAAGGAGGTATCCCCTAAGGCAGATCCTAAAGTCTAGCTATAAGGTGTGTTCAGAATCAGTTTTGAGCTCTGACTGTTGGTGCTTGCTACTGCTGGTGGTGGTTTCCTCTATTGTAGATGCTGAAGTGAACCAGCTTCTTCTGCTGTTGATGGTGATTCCCCTAGATTCTGTAAGCCTGAAATAAACCCTTTCCTCCCATAAGCTACTTCTGCTTCTTTGTCTCCACAATAAGAATAGAAGTGCAATACTAACAAAAATATGACCCAAACTGGAAGCTGAAGACCCAATTCCCTCAGGTGTAGGCCAGGGGATAACTAGATGTTTTAGAGCCTGATCCCTAGAACCCTGATAATGTCATTGAAGTTATATATATTTCTATAATATATCTTAACTTTCTCTTGATACAAATTTTTGAATCATATAAATACAAAAATAAATGCTTTAATTTTTAAATTCATTCACTTGTCCATGTTTCTTTGCTGACCTAGTCTTCCATAGTAACCTCATTTTATGAAAAAAAAAACCTTATCACCTCAGTTTCTCTGTTAGCATTTTTCAAGGACATCTCATACATAATCATAACCCAGTTTTTAATCCAGGAAAAATAGGAAGTAGAAATTAAGAGGAGCAATAGTGTTTCAGAAATCCAGGGGATATGTCTAGTATTGGCAAGAGTAATTAGTTTAAACTACAATTCATTTACCTTAGTAAAAAGTCATGATTTAAAACTCAAAAAAATCCAAATGTTGTAATGAGTTAAAATATAAAGAAACCACCTCAGTATGATGAAAAAAATCATCTCTCAAATCCTGCAAGTTAATCTTATATCTAATGATAAGTTCTGAAATTTTCTAAATTCAGGAAAAAGTACAGGATGCACTGCTACCAACAATTACACGAAGTTCTACACAAAAATGTGGCTAGATTAAGAAATAAAAGTCAAATATATTTGAGCAAGACAAACTGATGCCTGTTTAGAGAAGATTGTCTGTGCAGAATACAAGTAATCTATTAACCACCACTAGAATTTATAATTTGGTTAAGCATAGTCACTTGATACAGAAATAATGGAAAAAACAAGAATAAATAAATCATAATTAACCTGTTTGTGTGTACTAATAGTGAAAATATGGAAGGAAGAAAGTAATATAATATTATCTGCTAATATTTATCATTTTAAAAATAAAATCTTTAAAGGTAATTTTTTTCTTTTTTAATGTTTTTAAGACTATACTCATTTTCCCCCTATCTCCAAATCCTATTCCACTGAGGGCCCTACTCAGTGTGGTTATTGGTATTTGCAATGTATATACTTATTCATAATAAATGTACTTTTTAAAAAAAGATTTGTGCCAACATTTATGAATGTGTGGAATATTTCACTAGGTAAATGTGGCCAGAAAGAAACTGTTTTCATTACTGAATGTGACTCAAAGACTTAGGGAATAGTTGCTTTATATTTTATTTAGTGATTCTATCACTTTATTCTTAGAGGAAACAAGTAGGATATCTTGTTAATGGAAGCAAAATAAAATTACTATGAACTATATCAATGTATCAAGAATATATCTGGAGTTTCAGGATTAGAAATCAGGAACACAGTGTGGTGCACATGACCAACACCAGGGGATAATAAAGTGGTTTGTATTGGGAATAGTCTGGTGAAACTATCCCATTTGTAACTCCAGGCTTCCATTTCTTCCTACCATATGCAATTCATGCTAAAATGTAAAACCCAAAGACAAACTTATTTAAGTTTGGAACATAAGTTCACAGCTAGGTCTGTAAGTGTGATAACTAACCTCTTCAGTTTCTGTAGAGGAAGATAGCTATCCTGAAATAGCTTATGGAACAATTTCCTATTTATCCATATAATTATTTATATACTCAGTTGTTTCAACATACCCACCTATTATCTCCAAGCTCTAAAGGTTAAAATTCTCAGAAAGCTTACTTAAATACACTAATAGGGGTCTCTCAAAGCCACACTGCAGCTGTGGCCAAATTGGAATCATAGCTAGAATCTCACCAGGAAAACCTGTGTCCAACCCCATCAGACTATTCACAAAACTCAGGAAGCTAAGTTGAATATCTGTTGGGTGCCAGTGGTCCTTAAATATCATCACCACCATTTATTATAAAGAGTTTTGATGCCACATTCATTTTCAATCTCTCTCAATTTCCTGTCCAATATCAAATGGAAAAAGGATCAGAAAGTAGCTTTTGTTGATTTTTTTACTGTTATTTGTACAAAGTAATGGTTTGATAATGATATTTTTGTTCAAGTGTATCACATACCTTGAATCTATTCACTTCCCATTTTCTTTTCCTCTCCTTGCTGCTCTCTGGCCTTTCCCCTTCAACTTGCTACATAGCCCTCCTTCTATATTCATGTCATTTGACTGTGATTATGTTCATAAACATGCATGTGCATGTATGTATAATGCTGAGAATTCATGTATGAGAGAAATCATGGTATATTTGTATTTTACCACCTGGTTTATTCACTTAACAGAGTATTATACAATCCCATCTATTTTCTGACACATGCCATTTTTCTTTACTGAATTACTTCCTGATGATCATGTCATCTAACTGCATAGCTTGGCTCTTTTAAACAGTAATAGTGTAAGATGAATGAGTTGGTATCTCTATTATGTGCTGACTTCTATTTCTTTGGGTATATTTCCAGCAGTACTATCGCTGACTCATATGGTTGATCTATTTTTAGATTATTGAGAAAAACTTACATTGATTTCCATAGTTACTGCATGAGTTTACATTCTCACTAGCAGTGTATAAAGATTCCATCCCCCATATCCTCATCAGCATGTGTGTGTGTTTCTCTCTCTCTCTCTCTCTCTCTCTCTCTCTCTCTCTCTCTCGCTCTCGCTCTCGCTCTCGCTCTCGCTCTTGCTCTCGCTCTCTCTGTGTATTTGCATGTTCAAGTTCATGTGTGTTCAGGTTACATGCGTATGCAGGTGCATGTACACATAGATGTGTGTGAATGTAAAGGCCACCATTCTTCATGAAAGCCATCAACCTTTTTAGATGGCATTTGTCATTAGCCTGGAGCACTTTAATTAAGCTATATTGGCCAGTCCAATCAGAACCAGGCATCAACTTGTTGTAGTCAGCCAAACATCACTGGGATCAATCTTCAAACCAGGCACAGTTTATGGGAGGAAAGTATTTATTTAAACTACAGATTGAGGGGAAGTTCTGTAACAGTGAAAGAGGCTGACTCTCTTTCACAGGTCCAAACAGAGAGAAAAACCCATTACCTACACCATGCACACAGAACAAGGAACAGGCAGGAGCAAAGGAGAGAATTTCTTCCCCTTTATATAGGCTTAGGGTGGGGTCATGCAGCCCTAACCCAGACTTAATGGCTTACTGAGTCTCTGGAATTTCCTTCCTGCACTGCCTACACAGGAAAGAATGTTTACTTCTAGCTTCTTTGAGCTTCTTTACATCCTACCCCCTACTGAGAGGCTGCCTTCCTATAAACATCCTCAGAGACCCACTCAAGAGTTACTAAAAAGGTCAAATTGACAACAAAACCTAACCATCACACTAGGTCTCCACAGGATTGGGATTATAAACACACATCATCCATTTTAACATTTTATGTGTGTTCTAGGGATCCAACTTGTCTTCTTGCTTAAGAAGGAAGCACATTACAAAGTGAGCTATCTCCCCAGCCAGACATATTCCATGATAGTCTTTCTATCATGTGTGCAGTGGAATCCCAATGCAGTTTTGATTTGCATTTTCCTGATGTCTGTGAATACTGAGCATCTACCATGTACATATTGGTCATCTATACTTTATCTTTCTTTTTGAAAATGTATTGGAGAAAATTCAACACACAATTTGGAACAAGTCTTATGTTGGTACCCCCATTTCCCTCCTCCCTGTCCCCAAATCACTGAGAGACCTCCTCAGTGGGATTGCTGGATCAGTCCATGGGATTGTGAGTTATGAACTGTACTTTCTCTTCTGAGAAATAATATATTCACTTTTTTTGCCTATTCATTGATTAGACTTAATATATTCTAGACATAAATGCAGTATCAGCGATATAGCTACAAAGAACCGTCTCTACATTCTGCTGATTGTTTCTTCATGTTGCAGAAACATTTTAATTTTATGTAATCCCATTTTCCAAAATTTAGAGTTATTTCTTTATTTTATTTAATGTCCATAATGAGTTACCTTATTTAGTAGGCTAGAATTATTTCTTAAGGTATCAAAATCTTTTTCAGAAGGTCCTTGTCTACACCTATACCTAAAAATATTTTTTTTTGAAATATAGAAAGTGTAGGACTAATATGGTTCAAGTCGATTCATAGACAATCTACCTGAGTGGACCAGTCTATCTCAGTTTGATGTGGAAAATCCATCATCCCATGTAAGGTAACATGATGAATGTACACCACCACAAAGCCATTTAGAACTCTACCTAAACATTCCCTAATCATAAACAAACAAACAAACAAAGTTATGTTGAAAAATGCTGTCACAGAGTACTGAAATATTAATAGGAAGAAAGATTTCCTTAACAACTAAGACAATTAAGCAATTAAGTTTTTAATATCTCCAAGAGTACCTAAATCTTTTTCGGAAAAGACAATAAGTGTTGACATATAAATAGAAATATGTAGGAATGTATTTTATAATAGTAATGATAAATGTCTTTTTATATGTGTTTTTATATTTATAAGAGCAAGTATAAGAAGCATAGAAGACTCTTTAACATAGGGAGCACTAAAGAGGTTAGGTGGCTAGGTTTAATCCACTCCATCAAATAAAATGCATTTTATTTTTATTTAATTACTTATAGTCTTTTTTTTTTTTGAGATAAGGTCTCAGTTTAACCCATACTGAACAAACTCACCTTTAAGTCCCAGGCTGGCCTTGAACTCAGCAATTCTCCTACCTCTGCCTCCCAATTGCTGGAATTAAAGGTGTGCACCAACATACCTGGCTAATGATGCATTGTATTACTTAGAAAAATCACGTACTTTCTTTAGGACTCAATTTCTTGAGTTCTACAATAAGAGAATTGGACTAACTTATTTCTAATAACCAATTGTTAGAGCTTGGTACTAATATTACTTTTGTATTCCTTTGTGAAATATTGTTTTACAATTAATACTAAACTATAATTACAATTAATATGGACCATTAGAAATATATTTTGAAATACCCTATTCAAATAAGAGGATCAGTTGTTTTTTCCACTACACATTTTCTAAGAGCTGTTCATTGGGTTATTGTTTATAATGCAGGCATATTAATATCATATGATTATCTTCTCAAGGGATAATTGCTCATTAATGTATAAATTAGTTAAATATGGCATAGACTCAGAGAGTAATATTAATAAATAATTTACATTTATTAAAATACATGAGTATTGATTAAATTTGGAAGAGAATAAACAAATATTAAATGTATAGAAATTAGAAAGCTTGTAGTTTTTATTTTCTCCCCAAATAAGACTCTAGAAAGTTGAGACACGGGCGTGGGGGTGAAGAGAGCCAGGGATGGGGCACACCTGGGTCGTGGACCCAGAGCCAGCCCCTCACCTAGACTCCCGGCCCCTCACACACTCACCTGCCCGTAAGGATAGTTGGCCATGGCGACTCTGACGTCATGTGCCAGCAGGAGGCGGGGCTTCCTGCCTTCTCAGCCGCCCAGAGCTGGGCTCCGGGTAGATTCCGTTTCTGGTTGGATAGGTCGGCTGTCAATCTTCTGTGAAGCTGCTAACGGAAGTGACGCAGAGAGGTGGGTGCAGGGCCTGGCAGTGGTGTCCAGAAGTGCCGGGAGTTCACGTCCAGAGCTGTCAGACCTGCGTATTGAACCAGAAGGTCTGGTTGCTGTTGCCTGGCGGCCATATTACACTCTGGCAAATAGGACACGTGTCAGTGGCATCACTTGTCGTCATGCGTAGTTTCCGCCCACGCAGTTGCTATGGTTACTGGGAAATGAAGGACTGCTTCCTGAAAAAAAAAAAAGTCAGGAATCTATGGATCTGTGGTCTTTGGAGGAAACCTTGGTCATCAGTGAGGAGGAACTCTGTTCTCATAAGTGGAGAAACTGAGTCCAGAAATATGATTTTCTTGCCAGTTTTTACAGGGACTGCGCCATAAGAATGGGTGAGGGTCCATGGCGGTCTAGTGTTCAGGAGGGCGTCAGCATCGTGGGGTTCTGATTCTATCTGTGTGCATGTATTTTTTTTAAGTTATAGAGTGGATTTATTGCAGCATTAAAGAAAACAAACGATATACGGCACAAATTATAAATATAGGTAAATAATAAATACAATCAATAGAGCTCAACAGAGAAGGAGAGATCTTTAGTGAAAAGATTTCCTAAAACATGCGTAGAATGGAGGAGGAAATGCCACTTGTCTGGTGCTCACCTGTACCAGGTGCCCCAAGAGTTACCTGAACCGCTGGTTTGAGTCCTGTTCTGAACAGAACCCAAAGGTTGAACTGAAAATTGGGCAATATTCCTGGAAGCTTTTTTGGTGAGAAAAATGGTTTTCTGTGGAACAGTACGGGAAGGGCAGAAGATGGAAATTGAAATGTTTCTCTATGGACTTGTCTTCAGTAACTTAGAAAACCATGGGCGGGCAGCTGGTGGGCCCATGCAGATGGGGCCATGGACACCATACTGCTTTGGGCCCTTTGTGGAACATTGACTGATCAAGAGGTGATCCGTTTTTGCTTCAGCCTTCATTTGTTGGCACTGTTTTATCATTGAGCTCTTCCCCAAAAAGGTGGTGGTGATGTCTTCTCCAAATATTTTGACACAACTTTCAAGGATAAAGTCTCTGAGAGAAAGATTTTTTGGTTCAGTTTTCCTGCAGTCCTGAAACACAGGCAGTAGGCAGCCACAGGGTACTTGAGACAATGCAAAGGAATAAGTTATAAGCTGTCTCCTGGTTGGTTGAAGAATGTCATACATTCCAAAAAAGGCATCTCAACAGAGCAACTTTGGGTTTGGGCAGCTCTTCTAAAAGACTGTGCCTTGTGCAATGACAGTGAACCTTTAATCCTAGAAGTTGGATGAAAGTGCATTTGTGGAGATTTTCAAGGAACTCCTTTAAGACAGATGCCACAACGTGGAGCAGTTCACCACTCAGATTTGCTTTCTCCCCAGAGTCCAGTTTTTCTTTTAGGACTCCGTGGGAGTTCATATTGGATTTTCAGAAGAGTCTTTCCACAAGTGACCACTGTTCATGGATGAAGGAAAGCACGTCCAGAACTGGAAGAGGCAGGTCGCCATTCTCACATCCACAAAGGTGTTCAAGAGTTGTCCTGTCTTTGGGGCAGGTTGAGCTGAGCACAGGTGGTCCTGGGGCAGGTTGAGCTGAGCACAGGTGGTCCTGGCAGGTGTTAGTGCACCACTGCCAAGCCATCTTTTACTGTCTCCTTCTGGCTCTGCTGCTGGCCTCCTTGGCTTCAGGAAGAATTAGCCTTGTACTCCAGGCCATGGAGGTTGGCAAGGGAGGAGCTAGCTATTCCTTAGACTGTGGGGCATGAATGTGGTGTTTTGAAGGTCACTCACTCTGATGGCACATGGATGCTCAAATCCATAGAGGGTAGAGATTTTGTGTCTTCCTAGAGTGGCCCCATAGCTGGTAACCATTCTCAGCATTAGTTGTCCAGCACTGGTAGTGACGTGAAGATGATATCTCTCCCTATCTCAAAGGTCTAATAGGATAGGAGTAGGAAACAACTTCCTGAGCAAATCTAAAGTAGCCCAGGAAGTGCAACAGTCACTTAACCAATGGGACCTGATCAGGCTCAAAAGCTTCTGTACAGATAAAAACACTGTTCTTAAGGTCAATAGACCCCCTTCAAATTGGGAGATGATTTTCGCCAGCTACAAGACAGATAGAGGCCTAATTTCCAGAACCTACAGAGAACTCAAAAAAATTAATAGCAAAAACCCAAATTTCCCCCTCATAAAAATGGGGCACTGATCTCAACAGAGAATTCACAGAGGAGGAAACACAAATGGCCTTTTCTCACCTGAGAAAGTGCTCAGCATCCCTAAGCATCAGGGAAATGCAAATCAAAACCACAATGAGATACCACCTTACCCTGGTCAGAATGGTAATAATAAATCCAACAAAAATCGTTGCTGGTGAGGATGTGGGGGGGGGGAAGGAACCCTCATTCTCTGCTGGTGGGATTGTAAACTTGTTCAACTGCTATGGAAAGCAGTGTGGAGACTTCTAGACAGAATGGACATAGAACTACCAATGGACCCAGCTATCCCTCTACTAGGCATCTACCCGCAGGATGCCACATCTTGATGCAGAAAATTTTGTACAACTATATTTATAGCAGCTCAATTCATAATAACCAAGAACTGGAATCAGCCCAAATGCCCATCTATGGAGGAATGGACAGTGAAACTGTGGTATATTTATCCGATGGAACTCTACTCAGCTGAAAGGAAAAATGACACATCGAAATTTAGAAAAAAAATGGTCTGACTTTGAGCAGATATTACTAAGCGAACACTCAAAAGAACAGAGAATCAAATGCTGCATATTCTCCCTCTATTGTGGTCCTTAACCAGGATAACCACTTTCTTTATGCAGACTAGTAGAAAGAAGTGAGAGGTTATGAATGAGGGATGGGGGAGGAGAATGGCTTAAGCATGAGGATAAACCATATTAGGTTCAAAAACATAAAATCCTCAAGAGCATACTGTAACCTATTGAGAAAGTAGTGAGTGTCAACTGGCAAGAGGGGCCATGAATGGTAGGGGAGAGAGTCTAAGTCTGTGAGTAATTAGATCAGCCTGACATCCCCTGGTTCCAACCACTGGTTCCTTCTCTCACTGAGCTGTTGACCAAAGCAACTCATGAGATTCCAACAACAAGACAGAATTCTGTCAAAGCTCTTGAGTGCCCTCCCCAGGCCAGAGGCAAAACCCTGTTGCTGAAGAAACCACAGAATGCCATAGACCAGCATCGAGAGACCCTTCAACATCTGGAACGGTATCCAGCCCCCAGAAGGCTAGTTAGTGTAGTGCTGGGAAGGCATTGCACAGGCTGCCAGGGGAAACTAATCAACAACAGCTGGAGTAAACAGAGACCACTGACATGAAACACAATCTGCGGCAATGAGTAGGCTGACCACACCTCCTAATGGGAGAGAACAGAGAACCAAGAAAGGAGCACTTGTGTAATGGAGGAGCCTGGGCCTGGGGGAGACAATCAACAGCTTTCAAATTCGGCCAATTTTCCACTTAGTGTGGGGGATCCATTGTCTAGAACTTGGGATTCAGGGCATAGACACTGGATCTCATACTCTTGGGCTCCCAAGACAAAATGCACTATGGGAGAGATTGACGGGGAGATAACTAAATATAGAATCTAGGTAATCCAGAATTGTGTATATTTGTTAACCTATACTGATCTCACTCTCCGATGGAGATTGTGTGTGTATTTTTCAGGATGCAGCGAGAGAGCTGGGGCCCATCTAACCCTACCAACCGATCGTAGGCCGTTATTGAGATTCTGGCAAGAGAGGAGCCACCACAGTCATACCGTGGAGGATCCACAGGAAACCCCGCAGATTACGACGGGATGAATAAGGGACACACAGTGACAGCCATTCAATCAACACAGGATAAGCCAGTGAGACAGAAAACAACAATTTTCAACACAAAGACCCATAAACTCACAACCTTAAAGCAGCCTTAATACTCATCCACCACGACTCAGGGAACTATTCAGAAGAGGGGGCGGAAAGATTGTGAGAGCCGTGGTGGGGGAGATTATCCAGAGGCATGGCCAGGAGAACCTGGCTGAATACTAGGCTATCCATGGTCCCCTGTCACAAGGACTGAT
>PVHP010026947.1:0-23934 GCA_004024765.1 Zapus hudsonius | reverse complement strand
TCTCTCTCTCTCTCTCTCTCTCTCTCTCTCTCTCTCTCTCTCTCTCTCTTTCTTTTTTCCCTCCACTCTGTCCTCAACCCACTGGGGACACTCTCTGGTATGAATTCTAGATCAGTCTATGGGGTAAGGGCTTATGAATTGCATAAGAGGCAGCCAGGTTGTCCCCCCCCCTCTTTGTGTGTTGTTGCTGAGGGGGTAATGACTCTAGATATTCTCCCCCACCATGGCTCTTGCAGTCTCTCCGCCACCTCTTCCACTCAGTTCCCTGAGTCGAGTTTTAAATCTGCTTTTTTGTTGAGATGTTGTGTCTCTGGACATCTGATTTGGGTTTTGCTGGGTATCATTGGTGTCTGTCTCCATTGATCTTTCATGGGTTATCAGACATGCTGTGGTAATTGATCTCATGTTTATCTCACCATTTTCTCATAGGTTTCATTTGGGCCCTGTGTGGTAGGCCAGGGGTGGTTCATCTCCTGCCAGGATGTCATTCATAATCCCACTTCTTGTTGGTGGAACTGGGTTGTCCCCGGCTCTTTCACTGCCTTCTGAACAATACATACAGAATTTCTATTGGAGAGTGAGATCACTATAGGTCAAATGAGACAAACATTGCTAATTTGGCAAGATGCTAATGGGTGTAGCCTCTCTGTAGCGCTGTGGTACTTGGAATTTCCCCTTGGAACTCAGATTCATGGTCTCCATAAGTTTTTGCCATGGATCCCAGTTCCAGTTAAGGGTTCTTTGTCACTGAGCAGATCGCTTAGTCAATCAGCTGTTGATTACTCTCTTAGGTTTGGAGCCAATACTGCACAGGTGAGCATTTCTTGACTTACTGGTCTCCTCCATATAGCAGTGTGCTCAGCTTTCTCGGGACATGAGTCTGTATTGTTTATCAGTGGTTCTACTTTCTCCAAATATCATTGTCCAATTTCCCCTGGCAGCTCATGCCACACCTTCCAGCACTACACATGCTACCATCTGGGAGCTGGTTACTATTCTGCATCTTTCAGGTCTGTCTTGTTTGACAATACTCTGTCATTTCTTCAGCAATAGGGTCTTAAGTTTGTTTGGGGGTGGGTATTCTAGAGCTTTGACAAAAGCCTGTCTTGTATTGGGGACCAGGTGGTTATCTTTGATCAACAAACAGCTCAATGTGGGAAGGAACAAATGATGGACAGGGAGTTGCAGACTCAATAATTTTTCTTGGGGTAGGTTTCCTCCCTTTCTATTCATGGCCTCTCTGACCAGCCCATGCCCATAGCTTCCTTATTGGTTTAGCTTCTTGTATAAGTTCCCCCACCCTCCCATTCCTCCCCCGTCCAATTCCTTCCATCCCCTTTTACAATCTCAATTCACTTGTCAGGTTTTCTTGCTGTTCAGGCTTAACCTGGTTAGGAACCACATATGAGGGAGAATAGGTGGCATATTTCTCTCTGTTCTTGTGTGAGTTTGCTAAGTATCAACTGCTCCAAGTCTGTCCACTTTTCTTTAAATGTCCTTATGTCATTTTTTCCTTTCAGCTGAGTAGAATTCCATAGTGTAAATGAACCACAAGTTTGATATCCATTCTTCCAGTACTCTGGATTTTATACTTCCACATTTTAATATGATGTCATCTCTTTATTCTCACTTTATTTGCATATGTTTTACCTTGCCTATATACTGAAAATAGCATAGTTTCATCAATATTGTCATTGCTTTGTGAAGTCAGTAAATGTTTCTTTCTTCTTATGCTACAAAATACCTTGAACAGTGAGTAAGCAGAGAAGTTAAAAAATAAATTTGTAGCAGCCATGGTTGAGGTTGAACGAATAAATCCTCTATAGCAAAGTCTTTGAAGAAGAAAAAAAAATAGAAAAAAAATCTACAAAATTGCTTATAATGACGCACACTATCTAAGCCAGACAAACAAAAAAATCATTATATCAGCCAATTATTTTTAGGTGAAAATAACATTGAAAGGAATCCATGAATAGTGTTAGGGAGGAACTTTATATAATAGTTTGGATAACAATTAATACAAATGTTAAAATGGAATCAATATAAACAAAAGGACAAATGGAGTTAAAAGGAATTACTGAGGTTTAGAATAAAAAGATGAAATACCAGGAAGAGACTGTGGCAAAGAATTTTGTGGTGTGCTTAAAAAGCTCATAAATTATAGCGGGAATTATAGAGGTAGAAATGAAAAGAAAGAGGATGGAATTCAAAGGACTACCTGAGGGGCTGGAGAGATGGGCCAGAGGTTAAGGCCTTTGCCTTAGGAGTCTGACACCCACATAAAGCCAGTTAAATGGGTGGAATGTGCATCTAGCATTCATTTGCAGTGACTGCAGGCCCTGGCTCAGCCATTTTCAGTCTGCCTCTCCTCTCTCTCTCTCTCTCTCTCTCTCTCTCTCTCTCTCTCTCTCTCTCTCTCTCTCTCTCTCTCTCTCTCTCTCTCTGCTTGTGAGTAAATAAATAACATTATAAAGAAAGTGGGCTCCCTCTGCAATCTGGGGGTAACACAGTTATTAACACAGTTCCTAACTCCTTTTTTACTAATTGTGTAACAAAGATTTTAAATGATTGAACAAAAAAGATTTTGTTTTTTAATCTTTGAGGCAGAGTCTAGTCTAGTTTAGTATGTATACAAGCTAGCTTCCTGAGAGCTCCCAGGGATCCCCCTATGTCTGCCTCTCACCTCTCTGCAGGCACACTAAGATTACAGATCCATGTTCTTGCAGCCAGCTTTATATGAGTTACTAGGATTCAAACTCAGGTAGTCATGCTTGTGTAGTGGAGCTTCTGCCCTCTAGACATTTACACCAGCCCAGAGCATTACTGTCATAATTTTACCAGAATAAGAAGGGCCACCTCTTAAAAATGGTCTGAACTCCTCCACCTCTGTTTTGTGGGGTGGATATTTTTAGGATATAATCCCAGGCTGACCTGGAATTTACTCTGTAGTCTCAGAGTGGCCTCAAACACATGGCGATCCTCATACCTCTGCCTCCAGAGTGCTGAGATTAAAAACGTGCACCACCCCATCTGGTTTGGGATATAATTTTAACACTGCAGAAGAATGATCCAGAGAAAAACCTCTTCAAAAGTGAAAATGATGCATGAGGTTCAAAATACTTTAGCTTTGTCCTGCCATCTTTTTACCTTAGACAATTAATAGATTTGATTAGACAAAATATTAATTGAATTACCTACATTAAGTGAAGATCTTTATTACATATGAAATTCTCATATAATGCCAATGAGACTCTTAGATAATAAAAATGTAAGCTTTTTGTTCAACCAAACTCCATTGATTTAAATATTTATGCAATTCCCCAGTATTTTTCTAAGCAATGCATTTATATTGCATTTTTTGCTCATTATCACGGAAAATATTACAACACTGTGTTGATACATAGAGTTTTCACAAGTTGTTATCTGGTTCAATTAGTTGTTACCATCAGGAGGGTGAAGGCTCACTTTTGAAAAATTCTTTAAAAATGATTTTTGAAGTGCATTTATTTCAACATTATAGATTTGAATGTTTTCTATTGTCATTTGTATACTTTTAAAAATGGGGTTTTATTAAAAGATAAAATTAAATCAACTAAACATTCAAGCTGCAGAAAACTAGACTGATTTGAAGTTCAAGAAACCCCTAGGCTCTGCTCTTCCAGGCTGTCAGACATTTGGTCCCTTCACACAGGGCAAGAACTTTTGAGGGAGGGAAGGGTGTAGGTAGTGATCAGGCTATTAAAACTTAATGATGAAGGCAACAAGAATAGAGGGAATGAGTCATCGTGAGCTTTCTAATGGTGAAATTTTTAGTGGAGACACGGAACGAGGGAATAAATCATGCAGAGAATGCAGATATATTTTAGTAACTTTCTGCTCAGAAGGAACCAAGAGTGAAAAGCAGACAGGGATGTCACAGAGCAGTATGGAAGGCCTACAAGAAAACATGAAACAAATGTGTACCCAATATATGTACAATATTTATATATTGTACATACATTTTATCATCTGTAACCAGTATGTTAATATGCAAATTGTTCTGTAAAGGAGTCATTAAACAATAATGAAATGAATACCTAATAGGATCCAAAGACAAAGGGCTAGGGAGATGGCTCAATGGTTTAAAGGCACTTGCTCACAAGCTTGCTTGTCTTGTGTCTGATTTCCCAGTACCCACCTAAAGCCAGATGTGCAAAGTGGCATCTGCATCTGGAGCTCATTTACAATTGCAAGAGGTCCTGGTGTGTCTATGCTCTCTCTCTTGCTGATCAAGTAAATAAAAATATGTCAAAACTTTATTTTTAAAAAGTGAAGGATATTATGCAATTCTCAAATATGAGTTGCAAAAAAAGAAGAAAAAAATCACTGAAGAAAAGAGATTCATGTATTTTACAACCACACAGAGCACCATATCGTTATTCCAAGAACTGAGACATGGAGCAAGAATGGATGAAGACACCATGACTTATGGTATGCATTTCATTCTCCTAGCTCTGATGTGTCTCAATGGACTGCTGTCTTCTGGTGGGCATTACATAATATTTTTTCCCTGTTAGATAGAAAACTCAAATTTGAGATATATGCATTTCAAAAACTATTGCACAGAGTCACTCAATTCCACGTATTTCAAATAGCACTGCCTCGGGAGTAATAAATATGCACCTGCCTGTAGACAGAATAAAGTATTTAATCTTCAGCAAAAGGGTGTTGAGTTGTTAAACATGAAAGCTAAAGAAAGAGTGTTTCTTGGCTCTGAGGAAAATGAAATTTTGTTCTGGATATTTGTGTCAAAAAATGAACAAAGAGATTAAGGCCAAATGTGGAGCTACGTAGATTAAAAGGGTTTCTTGCTTTCTGTGATTTTTTTTTTAGGCTGACCTGGTAAGAGGTAATTCAATACTTATCAGAAAGGAAATATTTTAGAGGAAGTATGAGGCAGTCATACAACTGGACAAAAGCTAATATTCAATAGACTTTTAGATTAGAGTTTTAAAGGGAGACAATAGTTACATAGTTGGAATATTTCACTTCATCCACGCATGTCCTGAAAAAAGGAAGATAAAGAAGTCCCAAGAAAATTAATATATGTAGAGTTTCATATAAGAACAACTCTAGTACACACCACAGCATTGTATTTCTTCCTACATTCATGACTTATCCCTCCTAATTTACGGCATCTTTAAGATGCCTTATGGAAAATATCTTCCGTTGTCTTTCTTCTCACTAGGTGACTTCAAATATCCATTAGAACAACGAAGATCAGTGTTCTTCTCTATTTTTTCTTTAAACTTGCCAAACTCTGAACTCATTCTAATGCCATAGGACTATTAAGGAACATGTATCTTACCAATGACTAAAGAAAATTGTAAGAAAAGCTGAGTCTTTCATAAATGGTTTTTCATCACTTTTGAGGAATAAGTCACTACAAGATTTTGTATAGCTATAGTTGTGCTTTTAAATATACAATTTTGAAATTAGGCCACATGGACAAACTAAAGGGAGGCACAGCTATGTACACACAAACCTGTTTTAACTTATAATACAATTTTTCAATGATTAATATTATTTCTTGAGCTTTTGGAATCCCATTCAGAAAGTCTCTTGCTATGCCTTGATTTTGAAATATAACCGCTGTCTTATTGTAAGACTTCAATGTTCGATCCTACCTCATGGTCTTGGAAATATTTTCAATTAAGTTTTGTATATGGAGAGAAAGTGATACATTTTAACTCTCCTCTATGTGGGTATCCAGTTTTCTTACTACATGTGAACCAACCAGGCTGTCATTTTTTTTTTCTTCTGGTTTTTGGAGGTAGGGTCTTGCTCTAGCCCAGGCTGACCTGAAACTCACTCATGTAGTCTGAGGCTGGCCTCCATCTCATGGTGATCCTCCTCCCTGTACCTCCCAAGAGCTGGGATTAAAGGCAAGTGCTACCTTGCCTAGCTCAGACTGTCATTTTTGCCCTAGTTTTAGCAACTCTCAAGAATCAGATGGCTGAAATTCAAACCTCAGTAAAAAAAAAAAGTGGATTCATTTCTGGGTTCTCTTTTTGATTACAGTGGTATGTGTCTGGTTTTATACCTCTATGATTCTCCATTTTTTTCTATTATTCTTGCTTTTTTACAACAAAAGAAATAAAAAAGTCAAGACAGTTTCAGAGTTAGGGAAAATATTTGTGAAATAATCATGTGGTAACTATGTGTAATGTACAAAGAACTCAAATTTAAAACATCAAAGTAGTAATTAACCTGATCAAAAATGAAAAAAATATGACAAAAAAAACCAAATGATTAGATAAGGACAAACCACAAAAGGCCAATAAAAACATTAAAAATGGGGCTGAAGAGATGGGTTAGGGGTTAAGGTGTTTGTCTGCAATGCAGAAGGACCAGAGTTCGATTCCCCAGTGCCTATATAAAGCCGGATGCACAAGAGGGCACATGTATCTGGAGTTCATTTGCAGTGACTGGAGGCCAGGGTTTGCCCATTCTCTCTCTCTCTCTCTCTCTCTCTCTCTCTCTCTCTCTCTCTCTCTCTCTCTCTCTCTCTCTCTCAAAAATAAATAAAATATTTTAAAAAACATTAAAAATATTTAAATCCTTAGCTATCAGGAAAGTGTTAATTCAAAAATACAATGTGATGTCACTTCAACTGAGTCAGAATGCCTAGTATCAATTTTTTAACATACAAGGAAAAATATACTTATATATAATACTTATATATTATATATTGTTGGTAGGATTATAAATTAATCCAGCTACAATAGAAATTAGCTTGAAAGTTTCTTGTTCAATTAAAAATGCCACTTCATACTTTGCTTTCCACCGCATCATTCATGGTCAACAAGTTATGGAATCTGCCTAGATGCTGGTGAGGTAAATAAAGGAAATGTAGCATGTATGCATAATAGTGTTTTATTCAGGATAGAAAACCAAACTATTTAATTAACTGGAAAGCCAATGGAGGTATGATTGTGTTTAATCATGTTTTCTCCCATACAGTATCTGTGATAAAAGGAAAGTTTTGGGGGATGTAGGGAACTAACCTGGGAATAGAAAAAATTAAGAGGATGACTATAATCAACATACATTGTTTGCATGTATGAAAATATCCTAGTGTAGCTATTTAATTTGTATGATTCATGCATGCTAATTACATACAGAGTTTTGGCTTTATTTTAAACCATAGCTGCATAGAATAAATAAGCTAAGGTTTATTTTCTTAATAATACCATTTTCAGTTCCATAATATGCACATATTATGACAGCTAAATGTACTGTTGTTCCTATTTTGTGAAACTGGAAATATTATAAGATAGGATTGTAAATCTTGAAGAAAATACAACAATCTTCTTACTGAAAATTTAATGGTCTACTGAAGTTAAATAAAGTCTTACACTGTGTTTTCTAACAAGCAAGAAATGGTATCTTCCAGGAGTCTATAGGATGAAACCATGGGCTATGAAATAAAAAAAAAAATCAAAGATATCATGTAGAAGTTCACACTGCATTTCAGATGATGTCTAGCACACCTTTGCTATAACAAGGGAGATATTTTTCGTCCTGGTCATGGACTCACCTACCTGTCCACACTGTCAATCACAGTTCCTGAACTATATAAACAGGCTGAATGAAATATCCTGACATAAGGAGGAATGGCAAGATTTCTCTTGCTTTCAGAAACAAAATGTACTTTAGACCCTTAGTGCTCTAGCAAAGAGGTACATGACCCTCAGGTTCTAAAACCACAGCTGCTTTCTGTGGGCTTCTTTGCTGTGGTGTCTGTGACTCACCTGGCCGAGACCCCAGTGATCCTTAACAGCTTTGCTCAGCCTTCGAAGGCTTCTTGCAAATGGTAGGGTTCTGTTGAGTCTTGCTGCCTGCAGGGCAGTAATGATCTTGCATCATGGAACTTGCATGTGAGTATTCCTTCACTCGAGATGAAGAAAAGCAGGAAAAGTATCCACCACAACATTGTGAGTTCAGGTGATTACCAGGACTCAGTGGATTTATTTCACAGAAAGAGCATTTTGGCTTCTTATGAAGGGTATATTTATAATTTTAAAGATCTAGTGCCATAATTATTCAACCTTACTAACACAGAACAAAGGCTCCTATGGGCCTAATGTATATTAATCAGAGCCACTGTGTCAAAGTCAACAATCCCCACACAAAACCACCAAATCCTAGCAAATAAACCAAACCTAAACATAGAAACAATCAAAATAACCTGCTTGCAGGGTCAATGGTGCTGGCTTACAAACTCTGCTGGGCCAGAGTTCAATTCCCAAGGAACCCACTTAAACCAGGCACAAAGTCACTGAATTATCTGTTGTTCATTTGCAAGGGCAAGAGGCCATGGTGCCCCCCACACACACGTGAAAAATAAAATCATTTTTAAAAATTCTATTTACTTTTTGATAACTGGAATTTCTGACCTTTAGAGTTTTCACTAAGAAGGCTTCCAACATTGATGTTATTTTTCTTGAAATAGAACCAAATGTCCTTGAGCAAAGGGTCTGCCAGTAAAATGAGTAATATATGCACCAAAATTGAACAGCAATATTGAGAGTTTCTTTTCAGATGAAGATGGGCAAGAGGCTGGCACACAGTGCTTCAGTGGGATCAGAGACAGCAGATTGTGGAGGGAAGCCCAAGAAGAAGGAAGAAATATTCAGAGACAGCTTCAGTGTTGCCTGCTTTACTCAAACTGTAAGGAAGACCAACACACACTGACAGGTAGAGGAATGAAGACAAGTTATTGTTTCAAGCTTGATGTGTTTGGTGCCAATGTGGCTCTCAAAGAATTAGGAAAAAAAAAATTTCAAAGCAAAGGGAGTCAAAGTCAGAGTGACTTGGATTCTGAGTGTAATAGCTGATGAATCTCTCAATTACTTGTGAGAAATTCCTGAAAGTTACAGGTTACAAACAAACAAACAAAAAAAATTGGATCTTATCAGTTGCCTATACATGGCTGAAACACGGAGGGGTGGGGAAGGGGCTGGAAGGCAACAATTTTTGGAGTAATGTCATTTTCACAATTTTGAAGACATAATTTAATTTTTTATGCACAAAGAGCCAGGATGCTTTGACTTATTTAACAAAAAAAAATCAATTCATAAAACCTGTACAATGTCAGTAAGAAAAGGGTTGTTTTAGACAGCTTCCACATTGTGGAATATCCAAACCAGACAGAGTTTCTAGGAGGAAAGGGTTTATTTCAGTTTATAGATCCAGGGGGAAATTTCCATCTGTGGCAAAGAAGCTAGCCCCCATTCATAAATGGAAGCAGAGAGAAACCACCAAGCAGCCAGCACAGAAAAAACAGCAAGTACAAACATGCAAAAAGCAGGACATCCAGAGCTCACAGTCTCTCCATAGCTTTCAGCTGGAATTTAGATCTACACACAAAAACACCTGTGGGCGGGATCACAGAATGTACCCCCTAACACACCCTTCCAGCCAAGAAGCAGGAGAACAACTTTATAAGCTTTAATAAAACAGCTGAGTCGATGGGGGGGGGCATACAATTAAACTACCATAAGGTACTGGAATATTAAACTACCATAAGGTATATGAATAAAAGCATCACACAGCTTGGCTTGTTGGCTATGTATCCAACAATTCCCTCTTGAGTATTTATCCAACATTTCAAAATAACATCAAATTAAATCTCTCATAAGTAGAAGGAAATAATGAAAATAAACATAGAAATAAAAAACAAATAACAGAATAGTTTAAAATTTATTGTAAAAACAAAATTTATAGCTACAAACTAGACTGATCAACACAGAAAGAAGGAAATCACAAAAGTCTAGCGTCAATAATGACAGAGGTGTTGTTCCTATAGAAATACATGAAATAACAAGATTATGAATAATTTTTCAATGAAGACTTTTCCACAATTTACAAGAAATGGAGATTTCAGAAAATTCAAATTATCAAAACTAGCAGGACACTTAAATTAAAATTTTACTGATTCTTAATAGTAAATAAATTCATCTATTATTGCAAACTTTTTGAACATATTAACTCCAATAGAAGATATCAATGTTAGCCTAGAGAGTTCATTTAGTGGTTAAGACACTTGCCTTCAAAGCCTAAGGACACATGTTTGATTCCCCAAATACTCACATAAAGCCAGATGTGCAAGGTGGCAATTCTCTGGGGTTTGTTTGCAGACCCACTTTCTCTCTCTCTCTCTATCTACCAAGAGAAAGATCTCACTTTGTCTCTCAAAAAATGAATATATATGTATATATGTATATATATATATATATATATATATATATATATATATATATATATATATATATATTAAAGATGTTATTGGCCTAACATTTTGCAGTCACTCGAAGTAAACATTAATTTTACTTTCTCAAAGAATAGAAAAGAAGCCGGGCGTGGTGGTGCACGTCTTTAATCCCAGCATTTGGGAGGCAGAGGTAGGAGGATCACCATGAGTTCAAGGCCACCCTGAGACTACATAGCGAATTCCAGGTCAGCCTGGACTAGAGTGAGACCCTACCTCAAAAAAACCAAAAAAAAAAAAAATAGAAAAGAAAAAAATCTTCTAAAATAATAATTTAGTAAAAATATTGATATATGATACGTATAAGCCCAAGCATAAGCATAAGACCCAAATGTAAAATCCATTCACAATGCTCTGGCAAACACAATCTAAAAGCATAATAAAAGGATAATGTGTAAAACTATTTTGTCCCACACATGTAAGAATAGATCACATTTCCAAAATGTAAGGGAATATATTTTACTGTATTAATCAAATGAATCAGAGAAATATGTGTATAATTTAATTAAAATGTGAAGGATCATTTGGTAACATTTTACACTTTCAACATTATAACAGGTGATAATTTGATAATCCAGTGATTTTTATATGATGTAATAAAAGGCAATTGTGATGTACCTAAGTTTAACAGTGTTGGAAACCTAAACTTTCAAAGGTGACAAGAAATAAATGCAAATTCTCACTAATGCTGTGACTATCACATGCTAAAGATTGTTAAAAGTACTTGAAATAGGAGTAAAGGCACAAAACCAATAGAAGTTGACATAATTTCATAAATCTTGAGGTTTTTACGGTAAGATTACAAGAACTAATCAATGAGTTGACTATGATTTCAAGATGACAGGTTATTATATAAGGAGCTAGAGAAATAGCACCATAGATTAACTGTTTACCTTACAAGCATAAAAACCTGAGATTTATCCCCAAAACCCATATTTCAAAAAGCTAACTATGGTGGCATTTACTTGTTATCCCATTGTTGTGGATATATAAACAGATGGATCCCTGTTACTCATTGTGAAGACAGTCTAAATTACTTGGTGAATCCAATGTGAAGGTGAGGGATGCTGTTTCATTAAAATCCAAATGATATCTGATGCATGAAACCTGTGGTTTTCCTTTGGATCCATACAACATGCAACTTCATGCATATGTGCACCTACACACCCATGAAAATGCAAAACACACACAGCAGTCTTTGTTCTAATTTTTGAACATGGTAACATAAATTATGCCGTGGAAGCGACTGTGGATATTTTAAGCAGAGTGTTCACAGAGCAGTCAGGAAACAGCCTATTTTATAGGGTCTGGGTGATGGCTCACTGTTTATAAGCATTTATATGAGTAATACCTGTTGTCAGAAAGATGGGCCAGTTCTCTGGACATGAATTCAAGGAAAATGAACAATCCTGCATTCTATAGCACCTTTCACAACTTCTACCCTGGTTTAGACTCATTTTCCACGTCTATGACATGGAGAATATAAAGATGATAAATTTCATTGTTAGAACCAATTTAAATTTAATATAATATTTTTTTCTTTAAAGGAAAGGACAAACATAATGGATAATTACGAGAAATATGAAATAAGAAAGCTCTTGAAGAATTATGACACCTATCAATGATTGAGCATCATTGTATTTGCTTTTCCCCATATATTTATGATATTGTGAAAATGGTGGAACGCAACAGTAGGTGCGTTTTCTGTCTTTAAAATTAAGTGTTATTCCTCATGGTGCATTCTTTAAAGATTATATAATAAGGTAAATAATTAATGTTTCTCATGTTACTAAAAATTTCTTATGCAGTTTTATAGTAATAGTGTTCTTAGTGTCAGGAAGAAAGAAAAAACACTATGAATTAAAGTAAGAACTAATTAAAGTAAGAATTGAAGTCAAAAAGATGAGAAAAAATCAAAGTGAAAGAAAAGTCACCACTTAAAAATAATATCCAAAAATAAATCTGACTCATGGCTAAAAATAAAACTCTATGACAGGATAATACAAAATGCTTTCCCTGTCTCAATAACTTGCTGCAAATTCTTTGAGTCTCTTAACTTTATAAATTTGGGATTTTACTATGTGGTTGATTAATGTGAACATAGAGGGAAAAAAACCCTCAGACATTGTCATAGACAAATTGAAGCAGAAAACAAAAGTAGATGGAGAATTTCATAAAGTGATCTTTGACATACTTCCCCGACCTAGGAAATGTTCACCCATCATCACATCCATAGGACTTTAACCTATTTTCCTGCCTAGAAATTTTGAAGCAAAAAAATTCCACCTGGGAAATTGTATGAACCTTTAAAACTTCACTATCAAAAGCCCTCACTTGAAGGATGTTTCAGAGTGGCAGCAAAGGAGCCAGAGGACACTTGTGAGTGGTGGTCCCCATGTCCCTTATCAACACTAATGACTTCTGCTCAGCCTAGGAAGATTTCTAGTGTCTGTGTGAGGCTTTCATCATTCATCCCTATTGATTTATCCACATCCTTGCTTCCCAGTTCTTTGAGGGAAATCTAACTTCATCATTAAAATGAGGATGAATAATGTTCAAATATATATATAATAATCACAGGTCAATACATCATCATGCATTTAATCACACCCTAAATTCTGCTGGAGAGTTTGTCAAATAAGATTTACTTTCAAATTTTCATTTCAAGACTAATTTTACTTACGTAAAATGAGTTCCTGTGTTGCAATTTGAATACAGAAGTAGAGAAGATAAAACACTTACTTTTAACATATTTTCTTCTTTAAGAGGGTCCCTCCTGAGGTTTCAAAGTTCCTTATTGTCTGGTATTTGTAAACAGATGGGAATTAAATGTCAACTCCATGTCACATTGCATTAACTGAAACTAAAGTTGGTTAATTTTTTTTTCCAATTTAGTTCATTCTTTGTGACCCTTTGTCCTTCAGCTTTAACAAGGCCAATGGAGTTGACTCAGATGCAACAAACTTAAGAACATCAGAAAAGCAAGAGATCTCTCTAACCATTGCACAAATACACTGTCAGAATGACCTAAGCTGATAGTTTTATAAAAGCTTTCTTGCTGTATATCAATTAAATAAGAAAAAAAACCTATGTTTAATACATCTTGACAACTGAGCTTGATAATTTATATGAAATGGCATTATAGCATGGCTTTCTTAGAGTTTGCAAAATGGTCACAAGCATGACTTCAAGTTTCAAGTGCAAATTTTTAATGTTTACTTATTTATTTGACAGAGAGTGAGAGAGAAAGAGGCAGACAGAGAGAGAGAGAATGTTTAGCATGAGCACTGGGGAATCAAACTCGGGTCCTTCTGCTTTGCAGGCAAATGCCTTAATGGCCAAGCCATCTCTTCACCCTTCAAGTGCAAAATGTTAACAGCATTATTATAATTAAAATCAGAGGGAAAACCTTACCACATACTACTTGCTATTGACATGAAATTAGCCAAATGGCAATAATATTAATACCAGTGAAGGTGTCTACTTTCCCTGTCTTCCATTAATTACTGACAATTCTGAGGAAAGTGCCATAGAAGCATTTTTCAATGACTTTCCACATGACTAAAGTCTTATCAGTCATAATTCTAGGAATGTTATTTTACTCTAAACATCTAGAGACTGCTACCATTATGCCACTAAGCTTTTTGAACTTGTTTACTTGTATTAAAATATCACTTGTGATTTTACAAAACTTTACATGAGTACGGTTATTAATGTTCTACTCCTGAGGGTCCAATGGATCAGAGTAATTAAACAACTTGCTGATACATGGTGAAAAGTGTCAGTTTTTTGTCTCATCTTCTCCAAGTCTGTTTTATCACTCCATTTTTCCCCAATTTTTAACCTTTACTAGGACTATGATGAAATTTTAGAGAGAAAAATTCATTTTGACATGATTTGCATCTCTTACTTTTCTTGATGCACTGTGAGTAAACGTAAAATGATTTGAGGACATTCAGTGTTCCTTTTACCTCTCATTTGTTATTTTTTCTTACTGAGCATCCCTTTTACTTGCTGTAGCTGCATAATATAGTAATAATAACAGAAGTTGCAAGGATAAATTTTTGTCAAATTATAATCTACCAAAAATACTCATGATTATCATTTTAAGTACCAGCATATATCAAATCAACATAAAGAGATTGGAACTCAAAATGCAAAACTGAATTAAAAATAATCTAGCTCACGTGTACACAGGAATTACAGAAAAATGTAAACATATAGAAATGCTCAATATTTAAAAAATGAAAAATATATTTAGTAAAAAATATTTTTAAAAAGCTGGTGCGGTATATTAGTAAAGAATAAGGCTGTCCCAGCCTTACTCCTGATGTTTTTAAAGAGGTATTTCAGATCAAATAAAGTTTACAAAGGGATGACAACTGGACCTTAGTTTGTGTAAAGGCCTACCTGTTGTGCAAATTCGGTTGTACCAAATGATGTTTCCATAGTCCAAAGTTGGAGTTATATGAGAGGAATGAATTTCAGAATTCTATAAATGTAAGTGTGTGTGTGTATGTGTGTATGTGTGTGTGTGTGTGTGTGTGTGTGTGTGTGTGAAAACAGCTAAGAGATTTTGGAATAGCTGGGTGTGGTGTCACGAACATGTAATGTCAGCACTTGGAAACATGGGAGACTGAGGAAAGAGCATGGAATTCTGAAAACCTTTGCCTGGGCTACAACCCAAGACCTTGCTTTAAAAAAAAAATAAAACAAGAGAGAAAGAGAAAGAGAAACAGAGAGAGAGGAGAAAGAGAATTTAGAATGCCTTTATGTGAATCCCCAAATATCTGCCTTGAGGAGCAGAAGCAAGCTAATTTTAACCTGGTCAACAAGATTGTCCTTGATGGGGCTGCCAACAAGGAACTAGGCTTTTTCTTTTCTGTTCTTTTCTTTTTTTTTTTCTTTTCTTTCTGTTTCATTTTGCTTTGTTTCTTTCTTTACTTTTTCTCCCTTCCTTCCCCCTCCCTTCTTTCTTCTTTCCCTCCTCCTCTCTTTCTTCTTTCCTTTTCCTTTCCTCCACACTTCCTTCCCTCCCTCCTTTCCATCTTACTTTCTGTCTTCCTTCCTTTCCCTCTTTCTATGACATTCTTTTGTAATCAAACTTTATATGTGTAGCTGAGGATGACCTTTAACTTCTGAATCTCCTGTCTCTACCTCCCAAGTGCTGATTTTCTATGACACTGGAGATAAGCATAGAGCTTCCTGCATGTTAACTTTGCCTGAAGAACATTGGCCAGAGGTGAAAACTTTACGAAAACACATCACTGTAGAATACATAACAAGACATGCACAAAATATTATTCAAAAGAAATATGTCAAACAAAAAACATATCATATATACATCACTAGATCAAAAAGAGTGGCATATAATAACCAATTTAATAATTATAATAAAATAGTTCAAACACAAAAATGAACAAGAATATGAGAGATGGACCGATGCCTTTTGGTGTTTGAGATCTTCAATATTGGTTACCTGATTTCCACAGGACTACATTCAAATCAGATTTAAAAAATTACGTATGGCTAGAGAATAACATTATTACTTAATATGCAAAATACAATGTGATTGTTCTATTGATTTTCTTCTAAAGTTTTATTTTCTTTGTAGTTTTATTTTCTTATACTTTGAGGCAATATTATTTTGAAAAAATTTCCTAGTAATTATATTTTCCTTTAGAAGATAAAGAAGATACAAATTTTCCTTTAGAAGAAAAAGATAGAGAAAAAAATCAACTTTTATTTTGACAATTTATTGAAATACTTTCTTTGGTAATATATTTCAGATTTCTTTGACCTTTAATACTCTTCTGCCAATATTTTGCCAATTTTTTTGCTAATTGTTGAAAAATAGCTGACAAGTTTGTTTCATACATGAATAATGTGTTCAGGACACACCTTTGATGAAGAGATGACATGAACAAAAGACCTACCTCCACAGCAAGTCAGAAAACTTGTGTAAGTATAATGGAGACAGACAGTGAGGACATGATATACCTGTCCGATCAGTTACTTTGTGTATGTTTGAAGGGTTTCTGATAGACCTGTGAGTTAGAGAGAGCTTGGTTCCTTTGATTTTGAATAGGCCAGATGACATCCTGGTGAGTGAGCATGTCAGGGCTCTTAACATTTTGGAAATCTGAGCTTTGGATTTTAGTTCTCAGAGTCTACACTCTGGACTCAATATGAAATCTCTGTGTGCTTTGACGTTCTCAGGCCATACTGACATCTGCTTATTCTTTTTGGACATGAAACCCTGCCTAGCTACTTACAAAATAAGAGTTGCTTTACTCTTAATCCCCATCAAAATCATATGAAGGACTGTCAAAAAGTTGTGCCACTTTTAAACTGATAATAGAAGTATAATATCTAAGACAATCTGGAATTTAAATGCCATGTGTTTTTTTAGGAGTAATACAAACGTCTATTCATCTCAGATTGGTCACCAATATCAGACAAAAGCAAAACAAAATCCATCCTATTTTAGCTTAGTGAACAATGAGTTTGTTGGGGTTTCTTTCAGGAACATGGGTGAAGGGTTATTTACAGAAGCATATATAACTCAAAGGCAGCTGCCTCACTGAAAAGCCCATCTCAGCGTGGGTAATGACTCATGAAAGTTGCTCCCTGGAAGTCCCTGCACATTTTGGAAGCAGCTCAGGTAAGCAGAATCTCCTCTCCCTGTAATCATTGCAGTTTATATATCCTTGAAAGGGGATTTCCGTGAATCTTGTAAATTCCAAGAGCTTCTTTAGGTTTGTGAGTTTCTTACTTTCAGAAGAGAATGTTTCAATCTAGAGGATCTAGATACATCAAGCCAAAGAACTTTGAATTACAACAGCAATAAAAATTTTTAGAAAGAGACAGAATACTTTATTAATTACAGTAAATGCGAGTGAACCAAAAAGGTATACTTGGAGAAATGATTGATATGAAAGATAAATTTACAAGTTATCTTTGAGAATGTCATCATGATACACAATGATGATAGTTATATACTGGGTCCATAGATATAAAAGGCAATTTCCAGAATAGTTGCAAGCATAAAAAATGCAGCAGGAAGATATGAATGATAGCTCAGATTCAAGCATTTTTAGGAGAAAATGCATTTCAATATTTCATACAACTGATTTTAACAGTTCCTAGATATGAAGTCATCTTAATGAAAATTCACATAAATATTTCTCTTTAACTAGATTACTTAAAGTTATGTTTTGCAAAATAAGATGCACCAATATTATTTTCTAAACATTAATTGACAACCTCTGTACATATAGACATTCTACCATGATGAGAATCCCCTCTAACCACCCCTTCAATTCCCCGTTCCAGTTTCCAGTCTTCATTCCAACTAATCTCTCCTCTATTTTTAAATCCTTGTTTTCCCCCTCCATTACGAAGGTCTTGTGTAGGTAGCTTCAGCCTGTGAAGTCATGAATATCAATGCCACGATGGGGAAGAGATTGCTAGAAGTTTTCCCCTTTCTTTGGCTTGTAAATTCTTTGCCACCTCATTTCCAATGGTCTCTGAGCCTTGGAGTAGGTCCTCATGATGTCACCATATTATTAATGAAACTTGAAAATGTCCTAGGGCTACCTTGAGGCTGTACAAGTTCTCTCAGCAGAAATACTTTAAATAATAGTGAACAATGAAGAAAGCAAAGATGGAAACCATGAAAAGAAGCATCCAAGTTTTCTTTACATTACTTAAGGGAAGGAAATAAGGGTTTTGTATAGTGAAATCAGCAAGTGAAAATCTGTGCTCTCGACCGTTACTCTAACTACTTACTAACCAAATCTCTTCCTGAACTTTCCCTGACAGACAGTAGATATGAAGTCACCAAAGACCTTGGGATCAACTAGTAAGTTTTAAAAAGCACACAAGTGAATATTTTTGCTAATTCTTAGATGAAAAGGAGTGTCTGCTCTAATCAAATTAGTGAGGAAATACTGAGAGCAACCATCAATAACACATTACAGTTCTCGGCCTATTATATCTGGATGTTATTAGCTCTCTACTATTATAACATCATGATTTCATGGCATCATTGTAAACTATCTGTTCAAAGGAAACCTTTTTGTTTTAGGCACACAGTTTTTTAACAAAATTCTGTATGTGTTTAATAATTTGCTAAAACATAGAGTCCATGCACTTATCTTTTATGGGAACAGTGTCTCTAACAAGTGAATGTGATTCCCATATGTGGTCAAATTTATGAGAGGCTGATATTTGGCCGCCTTTCTATAGAAGGCAGTTGAAACATCATTTTTTTGGTTTTTTTGTTGTTTGTTTGTTTGTCTTGATCATGGTATCCCTTCATGGCAGGGAGAAATGTGATGAATTATATCAACATCTGGACATCTTCTATGGCAAGTCATGAAACCTGGGTTTAATTTAATATATTAACTACTAACTATGTAACTCATTTCCATGGCTTCTTATATATTTTATTTAGGATCCATCTTCTTCTCCCTGCAATGCCAGATCATTATAGTCACATTTAATTTTAAAGAAAATATAGAGAGGAATTTCAAGAAATTCTGGAGAACAATAAAAATAATTAACAACTTCATCTTGGAAATATATCAGGGCATTGGAATAAGAATGTGAACATAGTAGAGATGAAGGAACAAAAAGTTACTAAGAATTTGTAAATTTAATTTACTTTTAATTCTGGTGATAAGAATAAATGGATTTGTATAAGTAACTGCTCTTAAACAATTTATTAAAATTTTGTAAATTTTAACTTCTATTTTTCCGGATTTAAATTTTTATATTACTAATGTTTTCAGGTGACATATCTAAGATGATTATGATTCTGCAAGCCTAGAAATTATTGTTGTCTTGGATATATGATGTTCTTTTCAGGTATTCAGAGGGCCAAATGCCACATTCAATGAACTTGGGATTGTTTCCACAATTCTTCAAAAATAAACTAAAGTTGCCTTAAATTACTTTAAACATTATCTCTCTTTGCTCTTTCCTGAATCACATCCCCTTCACAGCCATTCTGCTGACAATATGCATCCATATACCACCTATCAAAGGCATGCATCTGATTTTCTTCCTCTTGTTAAGATGTCATACTGTGTGCACAATGTTCCTTTAAGGTTAATGTTCATCCCAAATCTGTGAATGTGGTCTTAGTTGGAAATTGAGGCTATGTAATTAAAGTTAGGTTAAAATCATGTCACTGTGAGGTAGCACATCCTTGTAAAAGGGAGACTTGGATCACACACAGAGGGATGATAACCCTGTAACAATGGAGGTAGAGACTGTTTTTATGTGAACACAGTCCAGGACGGGGAAGGCTTCTCCCAGCTTGGAAAGCTTGTGTCTCTTTAGTCTTTGCGTTCACAGTTCAGTCATGTTTGTCCCTGTTCCCCACCGCCTCAAATTATGAGCACTTCAAAACTACAATGGCTTTCTGTTCCACTTTTCTTCTCCCTTATCTCATAAAAATAGCTTTTGGGGTCATTCCTTCTCTAGAACCACAGAAGGAAGAAACCCACAGGTGTAGCATGTATCTCCAGCTTTCATGGACACAATATAAAAGCAGTCAGCAACCCTAGGACAGCTACCTTTCCTTTGGAGAGTCTGAAGATCAATGACATACACTGTGAACATTCTGTAGACATTTCATCCTGCTCGTATTGCACAGGTGAGGAACGGGGTACTGGAAAGGAAAACTTTGAAATGACCCACTCAGAGTTAATGTGTTATGAAGTTTATCACTTCGCCTTCTTTACTAATTTACTGATGGGTATATTTTCATACTGAGGGGGGGGCTTGAGATTGCACTCAGTGTCATTAGAAAGCTTCTGGAGAAAAAGGATCAAATCAGGTGACTTATAAATTGGGACATTAAAATTGGTGCGGGTTTTCCTTTTAGCTACTTTATACCCCAGAAACAATGTGAAATTCACTTTTTTCTTCTGGTTGCTTCCATTTCTAATGGACCACTACTAGAATTTTCTTTTAAATCTTTCTAAGGCATCTGATCATTTTATAATATCCATATTGTACTGTATATTATGGAATGTTAATGAATTGATATTTTGAGTGGTCAAGCTACACGTGATGCCTTTAAATATGGAGTCATTCTTCTCCCCTGGCAGGATGGTAAATTTACATTATAATTAACAGTCAAAGAATTCCTTTTCATGCTATGTAATGATGCCTTTCTTCAGCTTTGCTTTTCAGATTGTACATAATAAATCACAGGGGGAAAATCTTTATTTTTAATATTCACATTTATGTATTTAATGAACATTATTGAATTTTTCAAATACTTATTGGAATGGAGGAGAAATATTTGTGCCCTATTATTTTATTTCCATCTGAGAGAATGCAGCCTTTTGCTGGTGCTGGAACACGAATAATTAATGCCTCTTATTGAAAGTCAGCCTTGCTTCTCAGCGACGCTATGCTGGGAAGCTCTGTTTCCCAAGTGAATGGAGAATTATACAGTTTTATTAAAGAAGAGCCTTCCTTTCCTTTGAATACAATTTTAAGAAATCTTCAAAGGAACAAATGTAAAGCCTCAAACCAAAGCCCAGCACTAATTAGTGTGTGACAATAATTTAGGCGGAGAGCAGCGGGCCTTGTTAATTTTCCAGACCCATTCTGTAGTCTCTTTGCTGTTTGTGTCTTTTGATGAGTCAATTTTATCTAGGTACAGCTTTTTTACTTTTAAATACTGTCATAACACTTCTAAAGTTTTCAGAGAATGGGACATACTGACGCTGAAATGTGGCTATTACCTTCTAATGCTGCATTCTAGCAACTCGTTCCATGGCTCCGATTAAATTGCTTAATTCACTGGCAGGCAAGTATTTAGCATTTATAATATTACTTTAAGTGGCATGTCTCTGAATAAAATAATGCAACTCCCTGTTTGTTAAGCCTTCATATTTAGAAATAAAAATATGCTTCAATCATCAATTATGGATCAGGTTATTTAACATTCAAAGATGTCAGGAATGTCAGCTCTCTTGATCACTTTCTAGCTCGTGAGGCCTTTCAGGGATTATAAATGCTCGCCTTTCAGCTTCCTCATTTTAAAATGCTATGTACTACAAATTAGATATCAGGATAAACTGTTTTCTTCATTTTATAAACAGGCAAGCATTGATCTGAGGATGTCTTGGGAAATTAGAAAACAGTAACAGCAGAGTGTCACATAGCTATGATTTATGACTTTGCATATAGGAAGTAAGAATTGGTGAGGATGGAGGTCAATGTTAAGATTCATTGGCTAAAGTATAGGTAGAGACTAAAGCTCTATTGAGAATCAATGTATATATCAAGGAAACATATGTCTTTCTATGGATTAAAAATATGCCAATACAGCCAGTCATCCTTTTATTACCTATTATCAGAATTCAATCATTGTAGCATGATCAATTTTCTGTAATTAAAAAAAATCGTTCATGGCTGCTTCTAGCTATTAGGTCTGCGACATTAATGAAAAAACATTAGATTATTTCATTTAAAACTGGCATTCATTTAAAATGGAAAAAATCATAAGTACTGTCTTTTCCAGAGAGATTGAAGAATTCAAACTCCCTTACATAGTGTGCCCGGATGTTATATCACAAAAACCACAGTACTGCACAAAAATATAATTTTCCATTTTGTGATGGCTTGGGCAAATGGGTACAGTTGATTACCATATAGCTAATTGAAATTAAATAGCTGAAGCTTTTTTTGTGGAATTTGGCACTAAAGGCACATACACCCATATATACATGCATACATACACATATACATACATTCATACTCATATATATATATACATATATATAACTAATTTAAAAGATTGTATTATTTTATAGCTTAGTTTATCTAATATTTCTTAAATATTTGGTTAAATTATGAATAATTCTATTCCTCTTCAAACTTTAAGAAGTTTTTTTTCCTCTGGTTTCTTTGCTGTTTTAAAAATCACTTTAAATTGGACTAACATACTTGTTATGAAATCTCTAGCTACACTTAAATTGTACATACAGTATTTACCAAGCAGTTGCTGTTGCAAGGCTTATAAATAAGATATTTTAAGTGCATGATGTCATTACATCTGACATTTAAAAAAACATAGTCACAGCAAGAATGAATACAGAAACAAAGAAAAGAGGAAAAATAGGAGCATTCCCTCGTGGCTGGTTTTACATTCTTGGGCCAGTGATCAATGAATTCACCATGAATGGTACTGGAGTTAATAGGCAGCAAGGACAGAGCTGGCCAGTGAGTACACAGGTAAGCTCTCTCTTTGACACTGTACTTCTCTATTAGTGCGCACACCTGTGCTTTTAAAATTCCCTGTTAATTGACAAGTAATAATTGTGATATTCACTGGGTATAATCTGATGCTGTGACTTATGTGCCCATTACAGAAAATATGGTGAAGCTAAGTATCCAACATATTACCTAACCAATTTACTTAAGCAATAAATTGTGGGGAAAACATTTTAGCCACTTTGAACTATATGACTGTTTAATCTTATAACTCCAGTCTAAACTGAATGTTTGTACTACTTAATCAACATCTTTTCTTTCCTTATTCCTTCACCTTCTTTCTCCTCCCCCAATTTCTGTCTCTCCCAATGGCTTCTATACAAATGATGCATTTAGAGTCCACATTTAAGGGAGATCATGAGTGTCTTTCTCCCTTAATTCAATTTGAGTAGTGTCTACCAGGCCCCTCAATGATATCACAAAAGACAAAATGTTTTTGAAACTCTCTCTCTCTCTGAAAAAGATGGGGGCAATTATAAAACACTAATTTAGGTAATGTCTAAAATAATTGTATATGAGATTGTAAATTAAAATTTATATGTGAGCCTGAAGAGATGGTTCAGCCATTAGGGTGCTTGCTTGCTCAGCCTAATACTCAGAGTTCAAGGTTTTCACAGTATCCAGTAAAGTCAGTACCCAGTAAAGGCAAAAATACATTTATATGTAGATTTTATTGGACTATAAGTGGAAACAAATTAACTTGTTTGAAATATTACTAAAATTCCAGAATTCAAATTGACATAAAAGTAAAATGTATTTTGCTTTGCTAGTAAATCCACATATGGGCTGGAGAGATGGCTCCAAAGTTAAAGTGACTAGCTTACAAAGCCTGACAGCCTAGTACCCACATAAAGCCAGATGCACAAATTCTCTAGTATCCACATAAAGCCAGATGCTCATGAGTCTGGACCTCATCTGCAACAGCAAGAGCCCCTGGCATGCCAATATTCTTTATCTCTCTCCCCATCTCTCTTTCTCTTTGAGTCTGTCTGTCTCTATTCCTCTCAAAATAAATAAAATATTTTAAATAAGTAAGATATTTTAAACATCCATGTAAATTTCTGTTATGCAGCTAAATTTTAAACTAATTAGAATTAACTCATTAGTAAGAGATCAAGAATAAGAGGCGAGCAACACCAATATGGATAAATGCCCAGTGACGAATATTTTGATAAAGTAATGCTAAGAAAGAAAAATAAAACTGGAGTCATCATACTTCCCAAATTCAAATTACAGAACACAGCATTAGAAAATACAATAATATATAACTGCCATAAGGCAGAAGAAACACAAAGCAAGGTAACAGAAAAATGAGCTTCAAA